>VMRN01000106.1:756067-783740 GCA_010277015.1 Poeciliopsis turrubarensis | reverse complement strand
AGAAAGAAAGAAAGAAAGAAAGAAAGAAAGAAAGAAAGAAAGAAAGACTAATATAATCAAATCGGATCCTGATTTTAATCAAATCTAAAACCGCATTTCACACACACAAAAAACACAAATACCTATCTCTTAATTCTAAAACAACATATTGATGACCCCCCTCAACTGTTCTAGTCATTTGCATTTCTGCAGACAATCAAGCAATATCCTAGTGACAGCAAAACAAATGCAATAAAGACGACAATGACGCCCCTCCATGGCCCTGGGGGGAGGGCCTTCATCACACTAAGACTCTCTGCAGGCACTTCATTGCTCACATTCAACATGTATCCCAAGGCCCAGCCTACTGAAGCTCCTGCTGCCTGTAGAGACACAACATTGCAGTCTCAGTGAAATCAGAGCTGACAGTTACAGCAAATAAAAAATATCACGCTGTTTATTCTGTTTACGTCTTACATTTTGCTCAAAAGAGATGCGAGGAAATGAAGCTTCATCAAAATGGTACCCATTGGTTAAGAGGACTTGGACAAAATTAGACATGGAGCAGAGATTCCTCATGTATCTCGTGTATTTCGCTGTTAAATTTGCCTTATGAAGAAGCTGTAAATAAAAATACCAGAGTTTTTAGTTTCAGTCAATCAATCAATCAATCAATCACGTTTATTTGTGTTGCACATTTCAGCAACAAGGCAGTTCAAAGTACTTGACATCATAAAAACACAAAAATAAAAAGTCATAAACCAGAGGACCTGAATGGTCTGTAACTCAGTTGAAACTTTTTTTTTTTAACATGATTTAGCTCATGGCTGAAGATCAGTACCTCAGTGACTGTCATATTGCAGATGAGCTTGGCTGCTTCCACTGCATGTTTGGGAGATGTGAGGTCTATGTTGGTGATATCTTTGATGTATTTCTGTGTGTGGTAGAAAGCTGAGAAAGCCTGTGGAGAAACAATGCAGTGTGACAACCAGAACTTAATCTAATCAAACCATTTATCTTCTAAAGCCTGCTCAAGAAGGCCCACATGGACAAAAAGGCAGTGCAAAATAATAAGGGAAAAGAGAAAAACAGAAAATAAGAACAATAAAAATAACCATGAGCAACAGAACTTAAGCAGTAAAAGGAACAGACTTCAGATAGAGTGGAAGTGAGGGATCTGAAGTCTTGTCTGTGTTTAATGGAGTCACTCACAGTGACCTTTATGTCAAACTCAAATATTGTTAGACTGGTTGTGGTGGTTGATGTTCTTCTTAATCATTTAATGAATGCTAATGATTTGGTTAGTCAGTCATATTCTGGTTATACATTTTTTTGCCACATGACATAGATAAATAAAACCACAGGCCTTCACAAACAGATGTGCTCAAATGATAAATTTCTAAGAACCAATTAAGAAATTAGTTTATACATACATAAATGAAGGAGGTTGCAGGTTTAATTTTGCCACAAGTGAAGTTATGATGAACTTGTAATAACAACAACTTTGTAGCCATAGCGAGTTCTAGTTTTGATCTCAAGAAGGGGACGCTTTCTAAAAGCATCATCAAATGAGTCAACAGGAAGTGGCTGTTAACACAAACTTAACAGTTTATTTTTCCATTAATGTTAATGTTGTTCGAACTGAAACATTTGTTTGAATCAATCTGTAAATGTTGCTACCAGTGTTCAAGCAACACATCAAGTTAGAACTACTCTAATGGCATTATTCTGCTGTCTGTCTGACAGGGTTCAAATGATTAATGAGAGCAGAGACTTTAAAGCATCAATCACCAAACTGTATCCAGGTGTCCATTTTTGTAGGTGCAGTAAAGATAAAAAAGCAACACTTTTTTATCAACACTTTTTTTGTTCATCAAATTGTTGATGAACACTGACATATTTGCTTTTGTTTATATCTCACCATGAAGCTTCCAGTCATTCTGGGCTGAAACACTCCGTCAAAGGAACACATCGAGTAGGAGCAGTTGCTAAACGTGAAGATCTCCGTTGCGTTGTTGACACACTGCTGATAATTTCCTGAGCCCACCACTGTTACATTCCTCTTAGCATCCAAATTGGCTGGTTTGTATTTCTTTGTGCAAACAGAATCAAAGACATCTTTCCCAAGATTTATAGAAATATTAAATTTTGGTGGGTAGCACGGGTTGATTACTTGATCTGGCACACCTTGAGTCTGAAAGGGGAAACAAAGATCAACATAATAAAATATGAATGAACAAACAAAAATGGTTAGTTTTTTTAAACAACTCTTTTTACAGCTGTTTTCTTGGCTACAGTAGTCTTATGAAATAGTGAAGAAACTGGGAATAGCAAAGCCTTGTGGGAAATGCAGATTCAACAGACTCTTCATGTCTCACTTAACACATCATTGTTAAAGTTTATAAGTGTTAAATTAGAAAAACCAAATATCTGTAGCATATTTTGAAGGTCTGCCAAGAGAAAAGAAGAGAAACAAATTAACAATATGCTAGCTTAGCTTTGAAGGTGCATCTGAAGGAACTTCATGACACTTGGACCAAAACAAATGTCTTTCAGACAGATGAAACCGAAGTGCAAATGTTTGGCTATAATGCACAGCACTCAGTTCCATGAATACTAAGCATGTCACATTAGACCTCCTTTAATGGAGGGACAATGATTTCAGGCACCAGACCTGCATGTCCTATCAGATCACAGTTCTGCATTAAACATGCAGCCACGAACCCTCCATAAATATCACTTTGCCCTTGACAAGTGTGCTTTCAGACCATGCAGAATTTATAGTAGGGGCATGGTCTTTGATTCAAAGCAAGATCCTCATACAGAACATGCAAAAGCACTCAACTGTTATCTTTAAAGCACTAATTTCTTAGACCAGGCAGATCCTGGAGGATAACTGGTTTTCTCTGCTCTCTGAAGCTGCAGCACAATCTGCACAGCCTGTACAGTTCCTGTTCTGCACAATGTAGCAGTTGTGCTAAAATTCTGCCTTTTATAGTTATGGGTTTGTTACTGACTCCCATAGTGGATTGGGGACTTCAAACTCCAATACTATGTTACAATTAAAGAACCCATGTGCAACATGGAACAAAAGCATGATATGAAAGGAGCCACTGTATTTTTTCTCTCTAATATTCTTGAGACCATGTGAGACCATCTGTCTGACAGCTGAAACTTGACTGTATTTTCTGCAGGCAATGAAGCAATGTTGCCTGAAAAAGTGGGCCTTTCCTTTTAAAACAATGTTAGTATTATGAGGCTACACAGAAAACCATTAGTTCATAAACTGCTAAAAGCAGCTCTCCAAACTAGCACATTTCTAGGTGTACTCTGCGTGTCACACACCATATCTTTGGTTTAGACCTCCTTACATGGTGGAGTGTTTTGTGATTTTGTACAGTTAAAGTCAGTTTAAAATCCTTTTAGAACCTTTTGAAAACCAGATCATTGTCTTTATATGTGTAAATGGACACAATTAGAATAAGAGTGTTTCCTTCTATTCATCAGGACTGTAAGTGTGGAAAATTTAACTTTACAACAGTGATACCTGGATAAGATGAGCCAAGAGTCTCTTGAGAAACTGGTCTTGACCATAGCACAGGAAGCTGTGTGTGTACAAAGTGTAGGTATTTCCATAAAGGGTCAGCTTCATTTGAGTCTTTAGGTCCTCCAAGTTTTGCGAGGTCTCAAATGTAATCTGAGTGGAAGCTCCACCTAAATCCATTGCTCCAATTGTGTTTCTTCCTGGATTCAGCCAATGTCCTACAAAACCATACTAAAAAGACAGAAAGCATTGTATTAAAAATCCTTAGTACAGGAATTGATGACATTCAGTTTCTGTCATAAGTATTACAAATAAATAAGTACAAAGAAAAGATCATGTTAAGAAAATATTTCTGCAAGAAAAATGATTCTGAATTGAATTATTTCTTTCCTTTTCCTTTAATTGACTAAAAATAAGCTGAAGAAATTATGATAGCATAATGCAAGTTAGTACAGTAGATATATTTTTTGATTTTGCATTAGAATTTTCCAGTTTGACACTCTCTTAATTCATCCTGGTTACCTTAATGAAGTTTTCAAGTAAGTAGTTGACGGTGACCCAGCCATAGGCGCCCTCTTCTTGCCCACTCAGAATTTTGGCCTCCTTAAACTGAAAAGGGTAGGAGCTCAGTTTGTCTCTGACTTCTTTCAGGACCTGCTCAGACTCTGTCTGATTGATCTCTCTATAAAAAATGGAGAGCAATAAGGAAAGAATAAGAAATCTTTAAAGATGCTTTTTGATGTACACTTGAATGTGTAACCAATGGAGTAATTCAAACAGCAGAAAGAAATTATATGTTGTATTTAAGGAACAACAGACTAACTTGAGGAGCCTCATCCCTGCTGTGGCACCCAGGCACAGGGGAGTCTGATGATGTCTAGATTTGGGAATTTTCTTCAGGGCGTGAATCAAACACTCCTCCAAACTCTTGGCAGCATCACCTGGTTTTCCTGCATAGCTGGATATCCCGCCACCTGGGCAAGGTCAAGACAGCAGTTAGAGACAAACTCAGAGTGAAAGTTTGCACTTCTGTATTCTAAAGGATAACATGTGGTTTCCAAGGAAATCAGAAATAAACTTGAACGAGAAGGAGAAGAACTGAGAGTGACTAAAGTGCCCATAGCTGAAGTGGACCTTTAAGAAGTCAAGTCTTTCACAAGACATTGCATCACTATATACACATATACTGACTTGATCATTGTGATCTGATGACACCATGGAAGTGAAAGCAGTTCTTCCTTCCCCATGATAGAAGGGGAAGACATGAGACAAAGGTCGTCAGGCTGGGACTTGAACCTGTGACAAGGACTAAGGCCTCTCTCCATACATCGGTTGTGCTTTGACGCGAGTTCTCTGACTTTATGATGTTGATGCAAGACATTCACAGTGAGTACCAGCTTTTGTCTGCAGGCAGCATTGACCCTGAGAAAGCCCTACCAAGCACTCACTGAGAGGATGTGACAAAGTACAGTTGGTATTGAACAAAAAGTGGCAGTGGTCAAACATTATGTTCAAACATAAACTTTCAGTCAGTCAGTTTTGGTTAGCTGTTTCAGCATGATGTGCTCACCTTTTGCGTCACATTCACTGTGCTGGGTAACAATACCAGTGCCGTTTTGCTTGTCAGCTAGCCATTTGTAGATGAACATGGAGGTGTGGGATGAGCCGGCATCCAGTACAATCCCATACTGAAAGAGGCAAAGCATTTAGTGTCAGAAGGATTTAGTATGAGGTCAAACAAAGACTGAATGAGGTCTTTTGTCAGCTATAATTTCATTTAATTTATTTTAAAATGCTATTTTACGTTCATAAACATTGAGTTCATTTTAAATATATATCTTGCTCTGTGAAACATCTTGTTCATGAAGGCCTTTGAAGAGCACTTTAATGAATGGTAGAATATTAAATGTTCCACGTCCACATTTAATTTGAATTACTGGCCAACGTGAATAATCAAAATATGTACTTGAGTAATAGTAGCAGTTTATTTTACACCAATTTTAGAATGTAAAAAAATTAGCCATACAAGTCAGAGAAAAAAGCATTTGATAACAAGGCAACACATGTAAGTGAGATAACATCTGATTTGCAGCACAAGATTGTGTCCATGCTCTGTAACTGCTCCTCAGCTTTTGACACCTATCTGGGGTAGTGCAGGATGTGGGTTAGTTGTGCTGTTTCAGTTAGTTTTCAACTGACCTTGCAGGTAAAAATTGTGAACCTCATGAAAAAAAAAAAAAAAAAAAGCAAAATGTCTCATTTACTTATTTCGCAATGTCAACCAGTTATTTTTAGTCAGGGTTCAGCTCATTACCCGGGTTAACAATGTAAAAATGGGACAAATGTATAAATTTGATTCTCTGCAACAAATTTGTACAAGCTGTCTCTGAGATGGAAAAAAAGAATATAGATCTGATTACCCAAGCAATGGAGAGCAAAAGCTTAGCAACTGTTTGTTGTTTTGCTTCAGTCAGTTTGTCTTTGCTCCTTGTCAACTCTCTTTAACTTCCTTGCAGAAGACTTTTGACTTTTAAAAGATGTAAAGCATCTACAGTGTCAAACTCAAGACCCGTGGGCCCAATTCAGCCTCCCAGGACTATTTCAAGATAACAGTTGTGTGCTTCAATACCATTTTACCAGTGAAATCACATCAGTTTTTGTCTAATATCGTAGTGCTAAATTACCTTTGGAAGTACATCAGAGTAGTTTAACATTACTTCAATGTTAAAATGTTCTTAATTTTCAGAAAAACTCATCAAATGCAGAGAAAGCTATAACATGTTAATGTTTTGGTAATTAGTTTTATTAATATAATCTGCCACCACTGGCCCTTTGAGGGCATTCATGAGCTTGATTTGGTTCAAAACAAAAATGACTTTGACACCCTGGATCTACAGCGTCTTGCAAAGATATTCACACTTTCATCATTTTCATACTTTTTCAGATAACAGCAGCAAATGTAAATGTTTATTTGTAGACATTTTAAAGAATAAATCAGCGCAAAAAAGTAGTTAATATTGTAATATAGACAATAGACACATTGTATCTGTTACATGGTGCTTGGCAAAGAAACAGCAGAAGAAAACTAGAAAATTCTTGAAGAAATTTAACCTGTTCAGTTAAATTTCTTCCTGTTGGTTTGGTATGCCTGTTGGTTTGGACCCAGCGTTCTGATGCTAAAAATTAGCATCAATGCTAAGCTTAGCTAAAATGTAGTCAATAGCCTGTGGAGAATCACAAGCATGTTCACTAACATGGACTTGAATCATTCAGTATGTTAAAATTAGTGTATAAGCTAAGATTAGCTAACATGCTAATGTCAGCTCAAATGCTATCAGCAGCATGTGGGGTATCATTAGAATGTTATCTTAGATTGACTTGCTACATTCAGTGTCCTAAGCATGGCTAATAAGCAAGAAAAATAACTAAAAGCTTATTTTAGGGAGAAGGCTAATCCTAATGCTCTGCCTCGCTGCGCAAAGCAGAGCCCTAACCCGAGGGCTCTATTGTACTGCCTACGGCGGTTCACAAATGGGGGCAGTGAAATGCTAATGTTTGTGCTAATGTTAATGCTTCGCAAGTCAGTTACTGCTCTCCCTATGCATTGCTAGGGGCAGGCCTCAATAACAAGGAGCCAACGAGGATTAATACAATTCAAAGAGCCTAATCACAGGTGAGTGGGGACAGCTGAGGAAATGAGGCAATGGAAAACACGTGGGAAGAGGAGAAAGCGAGGAGAGAAAACAACAAAGCTGAGTTCCAGAAAAGGAAGAAGGAAACACAGTTGAGACACAGAGGCCACATAGGAAATGAAAAAAGCTGAAACTAACAGAAATGATAAACAGAAAGCAACACTAATCTAAAGAAACAAAGCCAGAATTCAAATGATGATGATAAATTGACAAAAATAAAGAAAAATCTAAAATGTCAAGATCTAAGCAAATAAACAATAAAAAAATGAGGAAAGCAGCAAGACAAATTAAAATCCAAACACCTGCAGATTTTAAAATCAAGTTTGCTGTTGTAAAGTGACACCTAGATAGAAAACTTCACTTATTTAACCCAAAACAATTTATATATTTTTTGTAAATAGTACTATAATACAGATTTAAAATAACAGTTGCAATCGAGATTAATCAATAATATAGAAAGAAACCCCACCATGTTATCTGGAGGCATCGTCAGCTCTTCAGCTGGAAGGACCACCAGTAAAATCCCAATTATTGCCAGAATCAACAGCACAGCAGCGCCGATGATTTGGGCGCGATAGCGACTCATAGCTGAATGCTGCTGCAGGCTCTGTGTGGCTCAAGGCTCTGCAGGAAAAACTAACTGTGCACATTCATTTCTGTGGCTTTTTGATGCGTTCTTTGCACTATGAAACATTGTGCTTCCTCTTTCCACCCACAACCTGCTCTCACAATTAGGTTGTATGCATGCTATTGACGAGTCATCAAAGCTCTCCCGGAAAAACCAAAAACATTTATTTTCAGAAGAAACGGCTAGATGTTAAGAAAAGCTGTGGGCATCGTGAGGGAGGCCTGCTTTCTGAAACAGTTTAGGGCAGGATTTTGTTTTGATGTCCAACATGGTGCTGTTTGAGGCACACCAAACCAAGTCTGTTTAAGTCTGTTTAGTTGTTCAGTAATCAACAGTCCAGTCTTGACTAAAAACCAGGCCATGCTGCTTCGACTTGGCAACTAGAACATTGAAAAAAATCTGTGGTTGTGTTACAGCTGAATGACTGTGTAATTACATGCTTTCGTTTGGCCTAAAGTTGAGGCAAATTTTCATGTTTTTATGAAAGCTGCTCAATACCTGAGGAGCAAAATAAGAAAGATGCTTAACTCAATGCGATCACTTGTTTTGTTATTTTTAATAAATTTACAAAAATTGTAAATACTTTTTTCCGCATTGTCGTATTGTGGTATATAGAATAGTGAAGTACTGTGAATACTTTTTGGTTTCACTGTATGTGTTAGTTCTTAGTCTAGGAGCCAACAGGAGGCTGAGGGGAGCTGAGCTGTCGGACTGAAGCCTGTCGGACAAACAGGGAGAGCTGAGACTATTAAGAGTTTACAGTCTTTTAAAATCTCCTTAAAATTAATGTCCAAGAAAAACTCTGAGGCCTGATTAACTGAGTGAATTGCAACTTTCATCCCCACAAGCTGAAATGTATTGGAGGCCAGTACAATACATTTTTCACTATACTTTATAACACTATACTTTATAATTTTTTCAGTCAACTTTCACTCTTTGCTTAAATTGCTCTCAGATCACACAGCATCCAACACTGCAGCCTGTGTGGCTGGGAGTGTCGAGGTGGCAATGGTGATTGCCTGAACAGAATGTTGGTTGTGTGGGGGGAGCTGGAGGGGTTAATACACAAATGGCAGAGTGGTTAAGAGGTCAGCAACATAATTCTACAAAGATTAATCAGAAGTGTCCAGGTTGAAGCTGCCCAATTGACTGCCTGATGTTTGTTTTCCAAATGCTGGCTCCTCCCCCTAAACGGTTCCACACTGTAAAAAAAAAATAATCTAAGAATTCATCTCTTCTAATTCAACACATGTATCTACAACTAAAATCCTACTGTACCTGAAGATGGCAGTACATCTCACCTGTTGGACATAAAGGGGGCCAAGAAAATCCAAGATGACACCCTACACTTCTGCCTGTAGGGAAAAAAAATACAAAGTAACAAGACTTTGTATTCTCAGCAAAACAGGGAACCAAGAAATCATAAAGTTGTTGCATAATATAATAACAACATGACTGAAAAGCAGCCAGATATTATAAGATATTTCCATTGGCACCAGCAGCCCAAGATAGTAAATCTGTGAACACCTGAACCCAAACACCAAAAAAACCGATTCTAATAGAAGTGCACATCCTATTTGTTTTCTAGCTGAAAGTTGAAAATTACACAAAAACAGCTTGAATAATTTTAGTATCAGAAAAAATTTCTATATATTTATTCACCGAGTGTAGAAAACAAAACTCATATAGAAAATTATATAAAGTAGTTACATATTGAGCCTTTATATCCTGTAGTTTGATGGTTATGGATTACAGGTAATAAAACTCCAAAATTCAGTGTCTCAGAAAATTGGAACATCATGACAACCTTATAGAATCCTCCATAGTATTCTATAAACTGTGTGGTAGGAAAAGGTGCACCATCAACAAGGAAAACCACAGCCTTGCAAGAACTGTCAAGTAAAATTCATTCAAGAATTTAGAGAAGTTTCACAAGTGAACTGTGTCAGAACAGTGTGTGAATGAGTTTTGGTTTGAGAGTGAGTCTCACTTCCAGCTAACATCCTGGTAGCCTTCATAGAGCCTCTAGCATCCTGGTTTCATTCTTTTAGTGAATTCTTTTCTTGAGTTGAACTTATCTCTGTTTCTCTGTACTCCACCCAAGATCTTCCATCTACAAACCTGGCAGGAAAGAACCGCTTCACATCCAGCAACCTCCATATTGTCCACAGCATCCTCAGGACTGCACCTGCCTGCCCATTCTCCTCGCTCCGTCCTCTCACTTTTCAGATTCAGAGACTCAAACACACAACCTCTCCAGGAACTGAGGCTGGAGTCAGCGCAAAACCCAAAAATATGGACACAATATTCTTTAAGTCTGAACATGGTCTTTCATTACAGCACTGGACAGAATCAAAGAGAACACATCCTAAGATGAGCAGCTGATGCAATTCAAAGGTGATTAATGTTCCATATTCAGTTTCAGGAATAAGTGATGTGCAAAGGTATTTCTGTAATCTTATTTATTGTGCAACCCATATTTCTGGCTCAGAGCATTGTTAAAGCTAGAGCAGATATTGCTCCTGTTTGTTAAAGTTGCATTTACATTTTTGCAATGTTGCCAAGGTATTGGTATTGTTGGATTGTAAATAATGATTGTTGTTTTTAATTTAAAAAGGAGCAATGCACATAACAGAGGCTAGTTTTCATCTGTAGTCCCTCCCGATGCAAGCAATATAAATACAATACATTAGAGTGCAATTCAGCAAGTTTATTTTAAAAAAAAAAGAGAATAATAACAATATTAAAATTAAGAAAAGTTCCATTTCAGGCATAATCTCTTACATTATGTTGAAACCAGCCTTGACTCACAGATGTAAACTGGCCCTCTGCATGCAGATTAGCTGAAATCTGACTCTTAAACACACCTTGAGTCCTGATTGGTGCGTTGCAGATTAGGCCAAACTCAACATGCACTTTTTGCAGTGTCCTTCATGGCACTGAAAATTCTCCAAGCTGTCCTGCAGACCCAGGGCACAAACAGGGTGTTCACACCTTGATAAGTTTAACAACATGCATATGTCGGCCCCAGACCCGTCTCTTTTTTCTTCCCCTTTGAAGTGACCTTCCCTATCAACTGAGGTATTAGAAAACATTTAGGGTTTTCTTCAGTGTTGTATAGTAACGAAGTAAAAATACTTCACTACTTTACTTAAGTATATTTTGGAGTACTTCATACTTTCCTCAAGTAAGAAAATTTTTGATAACTTTTACTTTTACTTCACTACATTTCCGAACTTAATTGCATACTTTTACTCCGATACATTTTCAATGCGTGCTTTCGTTACTCGTTACTGTGACGGAGGAGCGTCACGAGTTACGACCTAATTAAAGAGTCGCGTTAACACACGCCAACACACGCCAACATACACAATCGCTAACTTACATTTTGTTGCAGTTTAAACTGGCGCGGTTCATCGTGGGTCACACGCGGTGTTCCCGCTTCAGTTCACATTAATCCTTATCTGTCATTTTCAAACATTTTCCCGGCTTTATTTTCAATTAGCTTTATTGTTTCCGGATCGTGACGCACCGAGAGAGAGTTGCACTATGTGGTGACGTCATCAGAACGTACTGAGTGTTGGTTGTTTCATGGATTATTGTATTTTTTGGATTACAGTTTATTTATTTTTTTCTCTTATTAATTATTTAAACCTTGTAGTTTAGGTAAAGCTCGTAATTTTCTTAACTAAATGTTGCTGCAGGTTTATCTATTAGCATGTTTAATTTTGCCTGCACTTGGTTGTGTACATTATTTTAAGTGTATTTAACAAGTTTACCAAAATACAAAAAATGTCATTCCAACTGCGTTTGCCTTTTCAGAAGAATCACTTTTTACTTGTACTTTTCATTACATTACTTGAGTACATCCATTTTTACAGTACTTTCCATACTTAAGTACAAGACGTTTCAGATACTTTAACTCAAGTAACATTTCAATCAGTGACTTTTACTTTTACCAAAGTCATATTTTGGAGCGGTACCTATACTTTTACTTGACTCCGAGATTTCAGTACTTTATACAACACTGTTAGTTAGTGATTCTATTTTGTTTATTTATTGTGTCTAGTTATTTCTCGTACTTTTGTTTAACTATCTCTACTCATTCTTTGGTGTTAGATTTAGTTCCTAGTCCCATGTGCCACTATGATTCTCTCTCTCTCTCTCTCTCTCTTCTTCAGTCTTCTTGTCTAGAAAACTTAATCAATTGTGCTGAGAGATCAGCTGATGAGAGCCATGCTTTGTAGTTTGAAAAATATTAAAGAGAAGCTCCAAAAACAAGAGCAAAGGACATAGAGCAAAAAGAAGGCTAATAGTGGGAAAGAAGGGAGCAGAGAAAAGAAAGTATCTGCCTTTACTGAGCAAGAATAGAATGCTCTTTGGCAGAAGGTCTTGTAGGGCAACATAAGACCATCAGTTTGTGATCAGCGATGTGAAGCATTCTACCAGTCAACCTAGTAACATCTGGCCTTAGACATCCTGTTGAGTTTGACAGAGTGTAACGGACAAGCAAAAAAGAGAGAAAAGAGCAGTGGGATAAGCGCATTCTCAACACTGTATAGCATTTAATTCCAATTAGCTTTTTGATGCTGGAAACAGCATGAAAGTTAACAAAAAAAAAGTTTCAGTTTTGTCATTTAATATCTGCTTTTAAAAGTGCCTCTGGTTTTCACCCACTCTGCGTTCCTTGCATGTGGATGCAGTTACAGCTTGCATGGATTGCTTCACTTTTGTTTTGAAAGATGTTTCCCCTTTTTTGCTGCGCATGAAAAACTGCTGTTCGCTACAAAAGGAATGTAGAGAGAGGTGATTAAAGGTGCAGAGTGGAGGTGATATTTGGGGGTTGAGGGAGAAGAGGTGAGTCGGTATGTGAGTGGTGAAAGTACAATTGTGCAAAGGAAAGTGAGGCTCCAACAGCCCAGTTGGAGAAACTGCTGTGTCATTGTTTTGCATGCATGGTCTTCTGTTATTTTTGTCAGTCGCTAATCACTCTCCCATACTTAAGTCTGGACAAAGATCTTAGTTATTTTAGCACCTGTAAAAACTCAATAGTAAAAGAATGCCAGCCTGGCATTGAAGGGTTAGCAGGCTTCCACCCTACCTCTGTGGTGTTTCCAGGAAAAAACACAACAAACATTTTTGTTTTCAAACAATTTTGAAAAACTGAGATTTGCAATCTCGGTTCGCAGATTGCAAATTGTTGGTTACATAAAAATTCAGCACTTGCAGTTCAGTTCAGTTTAATTAATTTTCTTGAGTTAGCACCAATTCAAAACAACTGCCATCGTAATATACTTCACAAAATAAATCAGTCATACAAACTGAGCCCAAATAATTCATGTACATTCATTCTAAATTAAGTTCAAATTTGTCTTGTAGTAGATATTTGTGCATCTTTTTCATAAGGAGATAAAGCCTCTTCCACAAGTGAAAAACAGTTGGAAGTATGAACAGTGTGTATTTTAATAAAGCAGTGTGATATCAGTAACTATTTGAAAAATTAATCTCTATCCAAACAGTTATGTTTGGATAGTTATGTTTGGATAGCATAACTATCCAAACAGTTATGATAGTTATGATTGTGTAACATTAAAATAGTTACACAAGACAATTTTAATTTTGTGCTTTTGTTATAACTTTTAAAAAGCAGTGAAGAGAAGGGTTTTTTTGAGAGAGCTAACCTTCTAAAATGCTGATAGTAATCATACCAAAAGTCCTCAGGAATAATCATGGACACTGGACCCAGTGTCCATGGACACATTGACTAGACTGACCCTCAAACTGGACAGAGGCTGTGCCAGTCTCCCAATACATGAGGGAATTCACTTGTTCTAGAATTCTTAAATTTGAAGATCTGGTGGAATTTAAAATTGCTCAAATTATGTTAAAACTTCAAATAATCTGTTACCTGAGCTCATACAGAGCATGTTTTTTGAAAGAGAAGGAGGATGTAATTTAAGGGGTTACTCAAACTTAAGGATTCGTAGTTTACACACAACAAGAAAGAGCTTTTGTATTTCAATTCATGGAGTAAAATTATGTAACACATTAAAACAAAGTCAAAATTTAATACATTTTAAATGGAAATTTAAGGAGAAATTTTCACAAGATATAGAAATATGGGCGAGTTAGCACAAATGTGCATATGTAAATTGAGGCTAACTAAAATGAGTGTGTGGGTATGAATGTATGGATGTATCTACTTAGACATACGTAAACCCAGATAAAATGGAAAATTAATAAACCTATGTTTGTTTTTATTATTTTTTAATTTGATTTAATATTGAGGATTTGCTCCTTCTTAGTCAACAAGGCAGAACCCAACAGGAGCTTACTGAGTGTTTTCTTCACTTTGTGAGCCCTGAGAAAAAAAATAGCAGCTCCTGTTTTAATTGAAGCCTGATAGGGAGTGGTTTCATGCTCGTCCATCACCCGAACCAAACCTCCACCCCTCCACCACCACTCACTCACACACACAAACTGTGCATCCCTGCTCAGTGTGTAGACCTGCAAGAGCTGAAGTGAGATACAGGTTGAGATTTTCTCAGGAATGCTTGGAGCTATCAGAAGTGACATGTAACCATATCCGCTGTCAGATCTCTGGCTTTATCTCAGCTCTGCTGTTGAATGCTCCTGCTGATGTCTCCTGTCTGAGCCTAAGAGCCCGGCTGGAAGCTGATGCCCCTGCCTACAACCCTCAGGAACATGTTGAACACATGGATGAATAAACATTTGTCAGAAGCAAAAAGACAATTGTCATATGAACAAGTATAAAAATAAAAAAATAAACTGGTTAATTGTCTAATGTATTAGTTATTTTTTTAAATTCATTATAACTTAATTTCCTACATATTTTTCAAATTAGCATTTTAAATGATTAACTTACAGAACTTTACTGTTTGGATCTGACTTTTTGTATAGTTTCCTGAAAATGTAAATAGGTGTTAGCCACACAAACTGGAAATGATAAAAAAAAAAATACTACACATTTTATATATTTCTACATTTGTAGTTTTGCTGTGAGAGCGGACCCCACCTGTTAAAGTGTAACATGTTTTTTTATACATGTACAGCATCATTTCTTTGCTCACCTTTCCTAGCCCCAGTTTTCTATGTTGTTGTTTTCAACTTGACTGAAGTCAGCGCTCAGGTTGTACAGGGGAAAATATGATCCCTTTTCTTTTATGGTTAATTTTTGTGCTTTGCATGCATAGATTGTTTTTGGGTTCCTTGCTTTTCTTTTTCCTTTTTTCCCCTTTAACAGTCCAAACGCACTAGACTGAAGGTAATTGTCAAGGGAGGCGGAGCGCAGTAAATGGCTATACCCATACAGGTGTCAGCAGAGGCTGATTAAAGCCAAAACTGAAAGAGCCTGGATGGGAAGAGGGCAGAGAAGGCGTGTAAGTAGTGCTCCATTCCCATCGTAGAGTTTTGGCAGGAAATACGTCTTCCGATGGAGTTCTGGTGTGGGGATGCTAGCGCTTTCCTGCTCTTTCTTTTAGCTGGACCCGGCTGAAGAGGGGCGTGGCACGCCAAGGAGCGGAGCGGTGCTGAAGCGTCGTGCCGTCGGCTGTGGATCGACAAGAGAGTATGCTGCAGACAGATTACCTCCACCAGAAACCGGATAATAAGAGCCCAACCTGTGGCCTTTGATTTGTGACTTTTATTTAAAGACAATTATTAAACATTGGATTTTATTCAGAAAAAGAGGACGGTTTTATTGTGCCACTATTAGTGACTTTTGTAAGAAAATACCTTGCATCTGACTGCTCCGCTGTTTGGGTTTTTGAGTTGTTTGCTTCCCCTTGTACTAAAGACAGAGTGTGGGCCATTTTGGCCTCACATTTGTGTCAAATGTTGATGCCCTAACCTTTCTATCACTTGTGGTGTAAGAGCGGTGTATGTATGAATCCACCATACAGCCCAAACCGCAGAGATTTCAGATAAAATGGTCGCCTCAAGAGTTCAAATGACATCACTGGAGCATCCCCCGGCCCATCCACTTTCACACACATTCCTGTTCATATTCATGACCACTTAGTGAGGAACACACTGTCAATGGAGACACACCAATTTGGCCAGAAGCAAACCAGACAGCAAGACCTGACCATGGAGAAGTTGTCACTTCCCTTCATTCTCTCCTCTGTTCAAGCCAGTTTCCTCCTTTTGCACATCCAACTTGTGCTTTCTGTGTTCTCCTGTGAGTTTTTCTGATTGTTAAATAAGCAATATTGTAAATGAGGACATCATCCTTTTAAACCCAATTTATTGACTCTCTCTACTTGTCACCTTGTCCCTTCTACTCTGGAGAAGTTTAGAATTTAATTTCTGTATTTTCCACTTCTGGATAGTATTAGCAAAAATGAAAGAATATATATGTCCTCACTTTTTCCCTTCATTTTATCCTTTGTTCCTTCCTGCCTTCCTCATGTAGGAACCTTGCCTTTTGTTATTCCTCCATGGTGTCTCACTCTGTTTTCCTATCATGCATGGTTCAGGAAATTAATGTTATTCTTCTATAATTTTAAATAAGAATTATTCTATAATTTAGCTATGCCAACCCAATAAACAGAACAGCAGCTTAATTACACAGCAAGTTATAATCCAGTCAGTTATCTGCTTAATATTTATATGCAAATGCCTGGTTGAGGCCCCTCTGAAATCTCCACATTAATAACAAAGGTGTTAGTACTTCAAATGCATTCAACCCAGCCACCCCGCACCCCACAGCCAGGAGTTTGCTTTACCCTCAACCAAATAAAATCAAATGCCGTCATCAGAGCAGGCTTACACAAGGCCTCTTCACCACACGTATTTCAAACAGAGAGATCAGAAACCCTGTTAAAATCTATTAGTGATGACTTGTCCCCCATTAACTATCAAAAATTGTGGACTGGCAAAGTCCTTTCTTCATTGACGAGATTCAGTAAAGAAGCTGCAAACACCTCAAGCAAGGTGTTTACAGTGTTGGGGTATTAGTGTTGGGGTGCAGTCAGAGGATTGAGTGTTTAAGCCCGATCTGTAGAAGTGTCCTTCCATTGCTCCCTGTTTGACCACCTGACCCCATCCCATCCCAACTGCTTCTTGGGTTTCCAAAAGTCAGTGAAGATTCTGTTTTGCTGATATGTTAAGTCATTTCAGAATTATGAAACACTCAGAGTTTAGCTCAGTGAAAATATGTTTAGATTTGTATGCAACTGTATCTTGAGGCCGCTACAATCTTTGCTTCACTTGGTGTCACCCGTCTGGTGAGCTGAGTGAAGCCCAGTGTTCGGGCAACAATAAAGTTAATCACATGAATGACCAGCGACATCACTTCACCAAGATGCCCGTCACACATCACATGCAATGGAAACTTAGGATGGGTCTATTTTTATATTCATGGAGAAGCGCCACAAATCCTTTGTTTTTTTCCCACAATACATGGAGCACCATCAGTTCACACTGAGGGAAGTTTATCCACAGGTAGATTTTTTTCTTGAGCGAACTCCATGAAAGACTTGAATAAATCCTCACCTCTTGTGGACCCTTTTATTGGCAGAACAGCAAGACTTTCTTCACGCAGTAGGTCAGCAACAGGATATCTTGCAATCACACTGAACTGTGACAAATGGCTTGTGTCTGTTGACTCATCCAAAGCCAGGGAAAAGAACGGCGCTGCATTTATGTCCTTCACCTGCTTTTCCTCCTCTTGGTTTGCCATCACGATGGTGCAATCATGAACAGTTCTTGCCGACAGAGGCATGTCTTTTATCCGTTTGATTATCTTGTCTTTGTTTGGAAGATCTTCAAAAAGTTCATTGGCTACATACAGCATGAACGTTTTAGCATACTCGCCATCTGTGAATGGTTTTCCGTTCCTCACTATTGCTAAAGATCCAGCAAAGTAGCGGAATTATAGTGACCTTGTTGGGTCCATATGTGGACTTGCTGCTGGCTGGCTTGCATGCTGCTCAGTAGCCCTTGGCACGCTTTCTTTCTGCTGTCTCCCGATGGATATTTTGACTGGCTGGGATGTGTTGAAGTGCCGCTTTACATTTGACTGTTTCATCAACGCAATTTTGTCATTGCAAATTAGACACACTGCAGAACCTGCTCTCTCCACAAAGGCAAATTCTTTGGTCTTTTCGTCCTGAAATGTACGATACTCGTCTTTTTTTCTTTTCGCCATCTTCTTCGTCTGCTAATGCCTGAGCAGACTGATTCAAAAGGGGGCATTTACCTGTTTATGCAACAGTCAACATAGGCAATTATCATCCAATTTAAGTAATGGACTGCTCCTGCAGCCATTAGCAACCCTGAACAGGACATGAGCAGTGGAAAATCCAAATTAAATATTTTGTGTTTTATCTGCAAGCCAGATCCAGATGCAATCATCAAAAGAGTCACACCTGGCTCGCGAGCCATATGTTGCCAACCCCTGCTCTATATGTTCAATTTGTATGACGTCCATGCTTGTAACTTTTCATCATTTTTAAGGGTTTTTATATTTAACCAAATCTCATTATTTCTCAAAATAATGACACTGAGGGGTTTTGGTCAGGTCCTGAAACTGGTAGACAGACCCGGGTGGTACTTTGAGGGGAAAATGGGTGAACTACAACAAAACTTAATTCAGAAAAAAATGGATAACTTTTTTTTACTGTGTTATGAATTGAAATTTAAAATGAAAGCGAAGAAAAACATTATTGATCATGTAATCATTTGGCAAACTAAAACTTAGAATTTAGTTGTTTTTTGTTTTTTTTACTTTTCAGTCATCATGTATAATCTTTTTTATCGGAAAAAGGTCACTTTTTATTGTTTATTTGTAGATTAAACATTATTTGCAGATTGTGTTCAGTCATGGGATTTTGGACATTTTAGAAAAAAGCCGAGGCTCCAATCATCTAATGATGCCGGTGAGAATAACAAGGCATTTGCATGTATTGATCTCCATGTCACTGCTATCACCACATACTGGCAGTTTTCCCTCCTCTCTCTTGAAGCAACACCAGGCCATGTTTGTTTTTGTCAGTGTGTGAGAAACTCGTGACTGATGAGTTGATGGCTGATGGCTGACTGGGTGATTCTCAGTAGCTAACAAGGTAACTGAGTCTTGGACTTTATTTTGCAGGGAAGGAGCCACAAAAAGACCAAGAAAGCTGGAGATTAGACACACACCACACCCTCCTTACTGAGATGCTTTTCTTATTCAATTTGGGTTTGACAGTTACAAATGTGCTCAAAACTTTGTCAATATTCCAGTGTTGAAAAAACGCAATTTCATAATTGTGGTGTTTTCATTACATAAAATGAAAATTAAACCTGTTACATGTCACTTAGTAATAAGTTTAATCATACCTTAAGTCACTGACAAACCTGCTGAGTCATTCTCCGACAGCTACTTCCTGTCATCTTTTTCACCAGTAGTAAAATGCAGTTGTTGATCAAATGAATCATATGATCATTTGAAAACAAGTGTTTACATTGGACTTTTGCCGAATACACAAATTTTGATTAAACCCTCCAAAAAAAGAAAAAAAGAACACTTCATCCTAGCAAAAAAAAATTATGGCTGTGATATTCCTAGCAGACCCAAGATCCAACTTCCATGGCAAATCCATGCAATCTGCCTCCATTCTTCTGACTGGTGTTTCACAACCATGGTCCTCAACTATCACTGCCCTCCATTTTGTAGAAGTTTCTATGTTTCAACACACCTGATTCAGATAATTGCAGTTATCAAACGCTTGACGGCTTGGTTGCTATTTTATTTTATTGAAATAAAATAGCAACCAAGAAAGGCAAAGAATCAAGTAAATAGAATAGCAATTACACAAGGGCCACAGGAAGTCTGAGGTAAAAGCAACATTAATAAACTAAAGAAAACGTTTTCAACCTTTGAATGTGGGCTCAAAAAATTCTTTGTATCTGAAATATAATGCCTACTTCTTGAAATAGCATACTGTCATAATTTCCCACATATATTTGACAGGTCTCAGATTTGCATGGTGTTCCTACACTGACTCCTCATCCCAGCTTTGCAGTTTCTGTTACATTAGCAAAAGAAGAGAGCAGCAAAAGCAGCTGAATTGGCAGCAGTCCTGAAATACCAGGCATGCTGTTGTATCTCTGTCTGTTGTGGGTGTTGTTGACACCATTCACTCATTTGTAAAGTACCACTTGTCTATTGGTCTGATAGCTCTTGTGAGGTAGAGGTGGGGGAGGAAGTGAGACATGCTGTGTGACAGAAAATAGAAAATGGAAAATTCCTGTTTGAAGTGCAGTCGTCGTAGTTGACCAGGTGTGAAGTGCAAAGCAGCTGCTGGTGCAGCTGAAGCGCTTCCACTGTGGCACCCCAACTGAGACTGGGGCCCAAGGCTGGTAACGGGTAGCCCACACTTTTACCACCAAAGCCTGCTTCAACATTTTTGCACCAGTTATCAAAGGAAATTTGGCACAAAAAGAAGTTATAATTTGTTTATATTTCTGCATTTCTTTCATCTTGTATTTTTGTTGGCACCAGTATGTCAGACAACATTTTAGACAGTGAAAAACTGCCTAAAGTATAAATAATATAGTTAAATAAACAAACAAACAGAAAAAGTGAGATATTTAATAATTACAACATTTACTGTCTTACTGTAATGATTTCATTAAGTCGGTTATTAAGCTCCTAGCATTAGCCTGCTGTCTGAGTTTTCTGTGTCAGCTACAACACTGGGCACACAGTCCCCTCACTAAAAAAGCAGGAGGGTAATAACTCATAGAGGCCTCAACTAAGGACCTGTGGAGAGAGGAGACATGAGAGCAATGAACATTTAGTGCCAAGAGAAACTTTGAAGTCCTGTAGGATGGGTTGGAAGAGATACATTTTCCTCCATCTTTCAGCGACCATTTAAAAATGTCTGTATAATCTTGTTGAACGGCTCTGGAAAGTTTGCAGTGTTTACAGTGTTTTCTCAACTTTAATTAAAAAATAAATTAATTAATTAAAAATAAACATAACAAGAGTCCATAGCCACACTTCGGTATTATTACAGCAAAAATAATAATAATAGATGTTTTCTGTTCATAAATAATCTCCCTCTCTATAGAGTGATAGACTTTAAATAATTTGAATTATTCAACTAAAACTTCTGATGTGTGACACTTTGGTTTTATTAGTCAAAACCAAGTTAAAAAACTTCAGTTCAAAACTTTTTTTCTTAGGGTTTATTAACATTTCATTTGTGATTTCTTGTTCATCTCCGTCCCATTCTGAGTGTAACTTGTTCTAGTCTTCCTTCTATTCCTGAACAATAGAACATCTATTGTTCTATCAAAACCAAGACCAAAAAAACAAAAAAAATATCCAGCAGGATATTTTTTTTTTGTCGTTGTTGTTTCAAAATGCCAAGCTACAGTACAAAACGCTTCTGATTTTTAAAGAATAATAACAGAAAGGTACACGTTATTTTAAATTACTTTAACAGCTGGAATATAGATGGAAACGATGAGTATTTTATTACTCTTCGAGGTAATAAAATACCTCGATGAGACCGAGACAAGACCAAGACTTTTAGAGTCTGAGACCAAGTCAAGACCAAGACCAAGTCTTAGTGTACTTTTTTTCTGAGAAAGCTCCAAACTGGGCTAACAAGGCAGCTTTTTTCCTCTCACTCCAATACTTCAACCCTGGTATTGTTCTCCACTTGATGTTCTGGAACCCACCTTGTGCATTGTGTCATGTAGCACCCTGTGCTACTTGATAAAATGTGAAATATGATCAAAATTGCTAATCAAATTGATCGGAAAGAATTACATTCCCATAAAAACAAAGATATATTAAATACTTAGAGCTGAAATAAATTAAATCAATTCTAAAAGTAGAACAAACACCTTGTTCTGCTTAACTAAAAAGATAATGTAACAGAAACAAGTAATTGGTAAGTCATGTTATTGCTTGGATTTTAATCGGTGCGTTTTGCATCTAAAGAAAACAAACATGTTAACAAATAAACTGGACAGTACACACCTATATGCTCCATATCAGTAATCTGCCAAAACTCCTGATTTTACAGCAGTGGTCACATATGCCCTTTATCCATTTTATGAGCCACAATGGGGTGTTCTTAGATTTTCATGTAAACCTTTTCCAGTTTGGGACTGATTGATCCCAAGCACATAGCACCTTAAGAGACTGTTTGCATAAGGGAAGATGCAAAGTTTATGCTTTGATGACCAAAAGTGACTGGACATATCCCTCTCTGGTTGAATGTCTATTTGTCTAACAGGTACAAGACAATTAGCAAAGTTTGTAATCTGTTCTGAGGAGAAAACAAAGCATCTTCTGACATATTTTGTTTTGGAAGCATTTCACTGAGGAATTCCTGGGGGATTGCTGAGGGTCAGTGTGTCTTCACTGGTGAGCTTTCATCTGATTAGTGAATTAATCTTGAAAATGGCTACCAATAAGTCACTGAATTCCCAAGCCAGTCAGATATAATGGTCTGATGTGTCCCTGGGGAGCAGAAGGTCAAATGTTTTTTCAAACCATAACTAATTTCTAATAAATGAGCCCTTTCCCATTGCTGGTGTTCAGAGGTCAAATTGTTTGCATGCTTTTTTTTTCTTTTTTTTGCCCCTTGCCACACATTGTGAAGAAAACATTTTGGCATTTCTGAGAGCTGCTCAAACTCATTTTGGACATTTGTTCTGTTAATTTAATGTCAGCCAGTCATTACTAAGAAACATGTTTAAACTAAATTATTAAACTAAATTTTAGAAATAGACAGACAGGAGAGCTTCGTCCTTACCTTTGCTCAGATTGGCATAGAGGAAACACTGGCTTCCTCTTTGTTTTCCTAAAACTGGGAATGTTTGCTGTGCTGGGGTAAGGTACATGGTGAGTGAAGACTAAACCCAGAAGTAGTTATCCAGGTGTGGGTGATGTCTGTCTCATTAAACAAAAATGAACAAGTTCAGAACTGCTCTTGTCATCGTTCTTCTCAACAAGAAATGGAGCTGACAATCAAAAGTAAACTCTTTTTACCCACATTCTTTCAGACTTACAGTCACAAATGTGATGACAATTACCAGAATAACTATTTTCTTGTAACCAAAGGTGCCATTTTGCTTCTTGCACTTCTGAACATCCCTGAAATTATGCATTGTGTTTGTTACTGACAAACACTGTTCGGTACAGAAATCCTACAACAGAACACCACTTCAGTTTACATGTGGGAAGTTGGTCCTTTCAGTCACACTCTTCTGTACATGATTGGGAACTGAAGTCTCCTCACAGTAAGACAATGGAAACCTGAGACAGAGAACCGTTTCAGAGAACGACTCCACTACCTGGAGTCGTAGTGTACTTTTTTTCGGAGAATGCTCCAAATTGGGCTAACAAGGCAGTTTTTTTCCTCTCACTCCAATACTTCAATCCTGGTATTGGTCTCCACCTGATGTTCTATAACCCACCCTGTGCATCCAGTTAGTATCTCCTAACCACTTTCTCAAGACCCATTTACTGAAATCAAGTACAAATCCTTAATTTTTAAAAGACTGGTTCCAACCTACAGACTGGCGACCTGTCCAGGATGACCCCGCCTCTCACCCGGAACGCAGCTGGAGATAGGCACCAGCAACTCTCGACCCCACTAGGGACAAGGGTGAACAGATGATGGATGGATGGATGGATGGATGGATGGATGGATGGATGGATGGATGGTTCCAACCTTAATATATGAAAGAAATAGATTTGGAGGACAGCAAAGTTGACAGAATCTTCAAACATATCTGGTTATCAGACTTCAAACTGTTTTGATAAATCTTTCACTTCTCATGTAAATATACCTTGTCTATCTAAACATAAGCTACTGTGAAAGGACAGTAGTGTTAATTGTAATACATGAATAAACAAAGTTAAGATATTTTTAGAAGACAAAATGCTTGGTACCCCTCAGTTAATGACCACAAGCTCACAATAGTAAATTAAATAACGTAAAACAAAAGTAGTAATAAAACTAAAGGTATACTAATATAAAACAATCAGACATTGCTTCTGAATTGTGGTTGAATAGAATCATTTAATATGAAACAGGCCTGGACAAAAGTGATGGCACTCCTAGTAAAGACACAGGGACATGTTAGACTAAGGTGTGTCCTCTAATTAGTATCACAGGTGTTATTAAGCTTCTGATCAGCCCTATTTAAAGGCAAATAGACACAGAGTTGCTTGTTGTCACGGCGTGGACCACTTTGAACATGAATCACCACAAGTGGAGATCAGAGTTGTTGGATATTGGAGAGAAAATGATATACCAGCATGTTAAAGGTAAAGGCTACTAGACCATTTCCAAGCAGCTTGACCACAGTTGCACATATTATTCAGAAGTTTAAGGTCAACTAGTGAGGCCACAGCAGGAAAACTCATGACAAACTAAAGAGAAGGATTATATCAATGGTAACCAAAGAGTACAGCCTTCAAAGAAATTAAGGTGAAATCCAAGGTCAAAGTAGATCAGCGTCAGATTGCACTATTACAAGGGTAACAAATTGCTGTCATCTGTTAGTTTTGCTCAAAGTCCAGTTTGAGCTAAATTGGACTTCAAGAGAGTAAGGCTGAAATAAGTGAGATTGGAGTTTGGCACAATGCGTAGTGACGAGCCACAAAGCATTGTTGGAGAATATCCTTTGGACAGTTATGACATAACTGAAGTTTTTTGACGAGGCACATCAGCTCTATGTTCACAGATGCAAAAATGAAGCATAGCTTTAAAAGAACACTGTGCCCACTGTGAAGCATGGAGGAGGCTCAGTTATGCTCTGAAGCTTTGCTGCATCCGGCACAGAGTGCCTTAAAAGTGTGGAGCAGGCGATGAAATCTCAAGACTGTCAAGACATTCTGCAAAAAAAATGTGCTGCCTATAGTCAGAAAGCTTGGTATCAGTTGCAGGCCATGGGTCTCAACCCAGAACACAACAGAAAACACCAAAGAATGGCTAAGAGAAAAACATTGGATTATTCTGAACAGGCCTGCTATCAGTCCTGATCTAAATCCTGTTGAACATCTGTGGAAGGAGCTAAAACATCTGGAGAAGGCACCCTTCAACTGGAGACACCTGGAGCAGTTTGTCCATGAGGAGAGGACCAGAGCACCTGTGGACAGGTGAAGAAGTCTCTCTGACTAGAATTTATTTGGTGGTAGTGATTGCCTCAAAAGGTTGAGAAACAATATATTAAGTTACAGGTACAATCATTTGTGTCCTGGCCTGTTTCATAATTCTTTTTTAAATGATTCTTTTGAAACATAAATCAAAAGCATTGTCTGATTTTCATTGGTTAGTTTTCATCTAAACTCATGTATCCTGCAGTCATTGGGTTAGAGGCAGGGCAGACCTGTCAATAGGACAACATAGAGACACACAGGACAAGCAACAATACATGCACACACACAGAGAACCGAACGGGGATACCAATAAGTCTCTGTTGGAGGAAGCCGGAGTACCCAGAGAAAAACCATGTATGTAAAAGGAGAAGATGCAAACTCCAAGCAGAAATACACTGGGCTAGGATTCAAACCCAGAACCTACTTGATGCATAGTAACAGTGTTTTCTGCTCAATGATTTAATATTATGACTTTTGCCTGTTTCTAGATGTTTCATAGATGTGGTTTTCCTATTCAACTTGTTCTAACAAAATTCTGAGGCTGGGTTATTAACACGTTCAAACAACATGATCATGTAACTCTTGTTTAATATTTATCATTTTACGTTCTTGCTATTTTCAGAATTTATTCAGTCAGTTTTTGCATCTGTCTAGCATTATTTAACCAGAAAACCTCAACATTTACCACCACCTCAATAACCATAACAACTTCTACAACCCAAGATTGAGTCTCATTAACTATTTTTTTCCGATTTAGTCCCGTGTTTTATATTATTATATATGATTGGATTCATTATCCCACTAAGATTTTCATTTCTATTCATCAACAAAAAAAATGTATTTATTTTTTATATGACTGTCATCCTTTGAGTGAGTTTTTGTTTAGTTTACATCCAAAGAAAAGAACTTGGAAAAAAAATCAAAAGCTTTCATCCGCAAAACAACAATGGCTGTTTGGTGTACCAAAGTGACAGTGGCACGACCTTCCATTGCAAAGAGGATGCTGTGCCTTGAGCATGCTCTTTGCTCATTGACATTTTACTCCTTAAACATAACACAAATGCTGGGACTGTTTCCCCACTCCACAGGGACCACCACCCAAGCACAACCAGTGTTTGTTACAGTAAGAATCACAACCAGGGGACTCACTAAGTCTCACATATGTTGCTACGTCTTTTCCCTGAAATGAAGCAGTCGTCTGCAGCTCTTCAGTGTTGATCATGAATTAGCAGACTGAGTTTCACCTGCCAGACATTGATTTGTTTGGTTACCCTTGTAAAGTTGGACATCATTCATTAGCACTTTGCATAGCCAATAATTTATCTTACATAAATCTAACCTACTGCTCCATGTTGAGATTCAATTACACTGTTTAACTCATCTTCAGATTTGTTATTTTCCTGATTCCCTTGGTCTTCTGTGGAAAACAACCACATCAGATGATTCTTAAGCTAAAATTGCTGATGTTCTCCCATAAACATGTGTGTGTGGGCATGCGTGTGTGTGTGTTTGTGTTCAGAAGCTTGGAAGGGCAGTTCCCATCATGGATAAAGGGGGTGGAGAAACTAGTTCAAATTTATTGCCTGAGTCAGCTGTGTCAAATTTGGCAAGCTCAAATGGTCAGGCTGCAAATGGCAGGGCAATACCTCAGGGTCAGCAGCCTTTGTAACAAAAAGTTGTATATTTTCACATCTCTGTGTATAAAATGGAAAGTTTCTAGGACTAAAAGGACCAACATACAGTCAGGAAAGACTTCCTGTCCACAGACACTGCTCCATCAGCAATCTGAAAGCTGAAATGATGAACATGGCAGCACATTCATGGAGGTGGAAGCAGATGAATAGCCCAGCTGCTGAAGAACAGTGTGGTTTTTTAAGAGACTCTTCTTTTTATTTCCCTTTGTAAAAAACTATTCTTGTCTTTTGATTGTCCATAAAAGGGACCACCCAGCTTCTGAACCTTTGCCTTTATTTTTGGAGGGTCAGTGTGAGGGGCCAGTTGGTCTTTATGGCAGAGATTTTTACGATGTGGTCAAAGCTGTTTGGAGACCACCAGTTCTCCTTTCACTTGTCACGGCTACTGTAGTCCCAGGGACATCAGAAGTCAACTTTACTCCTTTGAAGTCTGCTCATGAGTAAATATAGTGGAATTGTCCTTCTAATATTAACAAGTTGCATTTGTTTGTGTCCATCACAATTTTGTTATTCCTTTACTATTACTGATAGATTTTAGCCAATAAGTAGAGTCAGTTGAAGACAGAATAACTTTACTGACCCATCTTTGGTCAACTAAAAAATATTTTAAAGATGTGTCCCAGTTCTTGTTGTTTGGTTGGCGTATTCCCCAAGAAGATTTTATTGTGAATACCATTGAAACCAGAAGCTTGCATACACTAAAGAAAGACACGTACACCTATTTTTGCAATTTGTTATATGAAATATACTGTTTATATAAACTCATAGATATGCCCATAATGGGATCCATGTAAAATAAAGAGCTCTTTATCAAAGTGACATCTTAAAGTATAAAAAATAAATAGAATTTCACCAGCGTTATTTCTCTGGTTATCTATGGTCAGTTTATTAAGTTTTCTATGATGATGACGTCTTGGGTTTCTGTTTTTCCGAAAGTATTTCTCAGAAGCCCAATATGGATGGATGGATGGATGGATGGATGGATGGATGGATGGATGGATG
>VMRN01000106.1:642747-756057 GCA_010277015.1 Poeciliopsis turrubarensis | reverse complement strand
ATGGATGGATGGATGGATGGATGGATGGATGGATGGATGGATGGATGATTAAACAGCTGAAACTTTACAGGCTGTTCCTGGCAACCTGATCATCTTGTCTAATAAGACAAGAAACTCTGAAGAGTTTCTGTGTTTCTGCACACAGGAGTCATTTTCAAACTGCAAATTATGTTCTTGTGTATGTGTTCTTATCTCATTAAAATGTAAAGGTATGAAGCGTCAACTGCTCAGTGTATTGCTCATGTCAAGCTGTCTGATAGTGTTGGTATGTCAGACATGTGAGAAGCTGGTGACATCGTGGAGTTAAGTAGGCAGCCTGGCATGAACTCTAACTATGCTGTCCTTTTCCTCCCTTTGGATCATGTTACCTAAACATCTTGCTGACAACACTGCATAACTGCAGCTCAGAGGCACCCACGGTGATGACAGCAGGTTATGCAAAGACTTTCCAACAGTGCGCCACAGCATCAGGTTAAAAGAATGATCCCAGTTGGCTTCTACAGCCACAGACTGAACATTTCATTTGTAGGCAACCTATTAGGCAGATTATTTGGACTTCGAACAATTTAAGTCTGCTTGTCTCGCTTTAAGATTATTTTATACCACCAACCAAACAAGAAGACAAACCAAAACAAACCAAGACAAACTCCAGCTTGGTTTGTCTCCTGTTGAAAGACATCAGCTGCGATCATGCTGCCATCAACTTGACATCTAGGCCAGACATCAAACCGATTCCTGTCAGACTGATTCAGATGAAAGAATGACTTAAAGAAGACACACCTGGAGAAAGACAGAGTTCTGCTGCAGCATGAGATCTGCACTTATTCTACAAAATAAATAATTGCACATATTTTAATTACTTTAGATTATTTTTTGGTTTCGTCAATGAATTAAATTATGAACATCATTCTGATCAGGTCAGACTTACTTTTCCTTTTAAAAAGAGCAACTGTCTACAGTCCCATTGAGGATGAAACATGCAAAGAAGCTTCTTTTTTCATTTTAAATCATTTTGGTGCTTCAGTGTTCTACTTAATAGAACAGTAATAGACTGGGACCTTGAGCTGCAATTTAAGCACATGGTATCATCAACATTAATAGAACTATCACCGGCCCTTTTCAACCAGTTGCTCATTTATCACGTTTGACTTTTTATATCAATTATGTGAATTTAGGAGAAGAGGTGGTACAGTCTTGTAATATATAAAACATGTATAAAAGGTTATAGCATGGACTGAGATCATTTGTCTCTATATACATTTTTCTTGGTTATATAGAAGGAGTGTCATAACGTCTTTAAAAAAATTATTTTAAAGAAAAAATGTGTCACGGCTTCCATTAAAACCACTTTGTTTTTAACATTTTAGAAAAATATTAAAACCAGGCTATATGAATTAACCATGAACTTAAACTTATGGCCTTATCCAGACCAGAGTCGTCAATATTCAGTGACTCTAGAAGACTTTTTAAAAACACGTTTTAAAGTTGTCATTAAACATTTGCTTCAAAGCAACCACCACTGCCCTGGCTCAACCTGAAGCCAGCCTCATTCACACACCACGGTCCTTACAGCTCTGACTCAGCTCCCTGATCAGCTTCAGCTCCAGCCTGACCAGCCCTGCTGTACCACACTACCCAGACACCATCACACCACTGCAACCTTAGGGATTTGCACTCCTGTAAATGATTACTGGGAGTCTCAATGGTTTTAGCAACTTGCAACTGAAACACATTGATTGTGACCATGTTTCTGAAAACATCTTAAATGAAACACAGAAACTTAGAATTCTCAAACACAAGCTGTTGCCACAGTGTGAAACAGCACATCAACATTTCCTGTTTTAGGTCAGTTCAAATTACAAAGAGAAAGTCTGTTTACTGAACTCCAGACTAATGAGCGACATTTTACTCTGTTCAAACAAATGAATCTCATTGGGACAAACAGCTTTGTTTGTTTTATTAGGAAGAATGAAAAAATTATGAGAAATAGAATCCACCCAGATCACATAGAGATTTTATGCCATTTTCTGTCAAAATAACTACAAAAAATATTAAACAAAAATTTAAAAAAAAAAAAAAAAAAGAAAGAAAGAAAAAGAAAGAAATTAAAGGGAATGCATTTTTGCTGTTGTTTCAACTATGAACTTTAAGTTTTCTCTCAGTGTGTTTTTCGCTCAGGTGATCAAGGCTACATGTTGTTGGACATTTCATTTAGCTGCTATGGCTTCCTGTTGAAGGACATCAACTAATCATTCTCCCTTATATATTAACCATTTACTTTTTGTGAACATATAAAATAATCCTAAATCAGTTCATCTGTTTCTAATGCATTCTGCTCTGTCTTCTCAAACATAGATGCAAGCTTGTAGTGAGCCAGGTTCTGGATCTGCTGGAAGTTTCCTCTTGTTATAGGGAAGTTTTTCCTCTCCACTATTGCTACATTCATGCTCTGTATGAGTGATTGTTGTAAAGTCAACAATATAATACAGGTGGTTGTTGCTACATGCTTGTCTAGGAGGCGTGAAAGCTCCAAGTCAATGACTAAATGCTATCTGCTGCGTTCCTTTAGTCAGAAACAATTTAAGCTAATTTGAATAATAAACTGAGCATACTGTACTGTTTGATAACTTGGATCAATTGGTGACTGAACTGAAATAGCTTTTGTGAAAAGTGCCTGGTGACATTTGTTGTGAATTGGCATTATGTAAATAAATTGAATTCCTCCTGTTCTCCACAAGCATAGGTGGGTATTTCCTGATATCAACTCTTCCTTCCACAAACCAAAAAGAGGAATGTTAGTGATGGAGGACTAATACAATAAAGCATACACAGAAGATGAATGGATGGATGAATAGAAATAATCAGTTTTAACACAAATACTACTTGTCTATTGTGGTTATTCCTTGTCTAGCCGTTATGCACTGATCTTTATAACACTTTTTTTGGCATTAAACCAGACCCAGTGTCCCGATGAAGGCATTGGAAGCTCCGTATTGCAAACTTTGCCTCACCTGATTTCTTTTTAAAAAGTGAACCAGCTCTAATCTTTTCTTCTCTTCTATGCATAAAGACTCCAATCTGAGACGGGGAATGACGGTGTCATGCTCTTTTTGTCATTTTTTTTTATGATGATTTCTTTTGATGAATTTTACAAGAGTTGAGAGATAAAAGAGAATTTGTTTAGGGCTTGCACCCAGCTGCCACACCCATTAGCTTCTTCACTTTTACATAGAATTCATCAGTCAGAGCTCAGATCAGATAGAGGGGGGTGGACTGGACTGGATAGATAGCGTTGACCCTTATGGTTGAAATGCTGACAACTTGTGTCACTTTGATTTGTTTTGTGGACGTGTTTGCAGTTGCAATAAATGATCATTGGGGTCCCTGTGGTGTGCCCACCTTCAGCAGAGAGATTTCAGGGAGGGACTTCTGCACCATTCCACCAGTGGGCGGTCGGATCCCGGGGAAGCAGAAGCTGGACCCGGTCCAGGCAGACGCACCGCTGCTTGCAGCTGAACATCCCTCTCCAGATGCAGACACAGCTCCATCAGGCTTCACATCATGGAGTTGACTCATTTTGATGCGCTGTTTGGAACTATCGATGGACTTGTGCTGGGTCAAGTTTTTGGGTAATTCCTGCGGGTAGTCCATACTGTTTTCTTGCCTTGGGAATACTTTGTCGATGTGGATGGACATCAAAAGTGCACATGCCACTTTTGGGAAGCCATTGGATTTATTTACTTCATCCTTGTGGCTTTTATCGGCCTCAGGAATCTCTCGATTAATCGGATGAAATAAGAATTGAGGATGTATGGAATAAACCAGCGCTATTTTTACATGTAAGTCTCCTGGCTTTCTAAACGTAATTTGATGCCGCAGGGTCGCTTTGTCTCTTACTTATATTTTATACCTTTTTTGCAGATCATTTAATTTTTTTGTTCTTTGGTGTCACGCTCAGGTGAGAAAGCTTCAAACGTTTGAAAAATGAATACAAAGTCGTCAGAGTAATAACAGCTGGGCAGATGTCAGTAGTTTTATGTTTAATTAAAAAAGCCAACGGCCATAAATTGGTTCTTGAAATGAACAGTGCACTGATACATCCCAGATTAGAGACAGACACAATTATGGATTTTATTTTTCCCTTTGCATAAAAAAGGGGGAGAATCACTCGTCTCCTAATTTTAACCAGTATGTGAGGACGCAGGGCGCAACGACGGACCAGCTCAGCCGCAGGCAGGTCCGGGTTTACCAGCTCTACAGCCGAACCAGCGGGAAACACGTCCAGATCCAGGGGAAGAGAGTCAGCGCCACTGCAGAGGATGGAAACCTGTACGGTAAGAAGTGAGCCGGGACCTGCTGATGTCCTCACACTCCTAACACACCGCAGGCCCGGATCTCAGACTGATTTCTACATTTTCTTTTTCTTTTTTTTCTTTTTTTTGCCACAGAGTTAGGAATGTTCTCTTTTTATAAAGATTAAACTATTTATTATTATTATTTTAAATACTGATGACATCTGTATGAAATCATGGGAAATCATGTGAAATCATGTGAATGGCCCAAATCAGAGGAAACAGCATCCAGAATATGTCAAAGATCCCAGTTTGATTCGCGGTCAGTATGAATATTTATAACATCCAACATCGTCTAAGGGAACCAACTGAGGGGAACCAAATCATCAAGGGTTGGTCTTTAGAAAAGAAATAAAATAATAATAAATATACTGGTGTAATTATGCTGTAAAAATAAGAAAGGACAACAAACAGCACTTAGAAACAGATAAAAGCAATTTATTGGCTGTTCTGCATACATCAGTGTTTAGCATACATTATCTAAACACTGATGCATGCAGAACTCACCTGTTATTTAGTTTAGGATGAGGATAAAACATCTGAGACAGCACAGTGGCAGCAACTCAGCTTTCTAGTTTTATAGCTGACACTGAACCATAATCATATCAGGGAATGTCCTCTGAAGACTGAAGTGGTAAGAGACTGTACTGGAGACTAATGTCCTCTGACCAAACTTGCAGTTTCACTCCCAGCCTTGCCCGTCCCTCTCGATAGAGGAAGCTTTTCAGGACTGTATGCTAATGTAGCTTCCCTGCTGTATCCATAAGGTCATCGTCTGGTAAATTAACAGCTGATAAGGAAAACTCCTTTGTTTCCATTGTCCCAATACACAAGTCTGTTGTAATGCTCAAAAGGCATAATTAACAGCAGGATAAAGTCAATTGAGAGTGTATATTCTGCTTCCAGGTTAATGGGCAGAGATAACATTTGTTTAATCAACTGGTGGGATGACTTTTTTCTGTTTGTCTGCTCATTGTCTTTGACTGGGATGGTCAGAATCATGACAGGGAAAGACATGGAAGTACCTTCCCATTCAGTGACTCATCTAGCACTAGACACTGCCAACATAGTTATCCTAGATAAAACAGGAAAACACAAACTAGATGAACAGTTGGAACATGTAACAATATTTTTCAGTACTCCTTGAAGCTTTTTTTTTTTATATCTGAACCCTAAAACCTCAGTCAACATGCGTTTTTTTAATAGCGCAAGAAAACACAATACTATAGGAAAAACAATACCATAGGACAAATAAATAGCTCATTTGACAGGGGCTTTGTACATTAATCACGCAGAGAATAATAAAACTTTTATGTCGTTTCTTCAGCTCGTCAGCTCTGTCCGTCTTTCCTTGCAGCTCGCCTGTTTGTGGAGACTGACACCTTTGGCAGTCGAGTGAGGATACGAGGTGCAGAGAGTGGGCTATACCTCTGCATGAACCGGAAGGGAAAACTTGTTGGAAAGGTACAGAACAAGTTTCTGGTCTCTGCCTTTTTCTGAACATAAATTATTTTACTAAAGCTGATTTTGATGGAAACATCAAATAATGTAGAACAATGCTTCCATTTATTGCCTTACAATATTAAATTAGTCATTGTTTCTGTCTGTTTTTATATTTATCACACTAAGCAAACAACAACTCATCTGAAACTGGTAGAAATACAACCTTCCAGTGTGCAATTTCACACATCACACTGTCCTAAAATCCAAACTGATCCGACTTCACACTGCTGTGCATCTATTGTCATGGCGGTGTCATAAGTGTTAGCGCTGCTATTGTGCTTTTTAAAGAAAAACATCTCCAATAGTTTGGGCTTACTGGCCAATGCTGATAACTCTGAGGGGAAAGTGCTATGATCTGTCCATTGATGTTTGGACATGAGTCAGCTCTGCCCTTCCTTCAGTGGAAATGGAAAAGATGGACTCATATTTTCTTATGTGACGGGTCATAAATTTGTTTTGGATCACTGTGGTGAAATGTTGGGACTGTGTCTGCTGCCTGTTTGCAGATAAGAACTGAGCTCACACATAGAGACCCACGCAGCCAAGCTGAATGACAGCACTTTTACACTTAAAAAAGGCTCTAATTTATATTAAAATACCGACAGGTGTGGTTGCTGGAATTTTATCATATATTTACATGGATTTTACCATATTAATACAGTAAAATTGGTATTAACGCGGTAAAATTCTGGAAAGCACAGAATTTTACTGTATAAATTCTTTGGTAGCTGCTGGCAACCATAGTTGCCAGCCACTATGGTAGCCAGAATTTTACCATAAATTAGAGACTTAGCCACTGAATCATTTATGTTCATTGGCAAATTTGCCACTGAACAGTTTACCTCTGTGGTTGATGATAAAATACCAGCAGCTGTGGTTGCTGGTATTTTACCGTCTCTAATTTATAGACATTTTTTTACAGTGTGATGTTAACTGAATATTTTGAAGCATGGCCAATAAAGACTAAACAGCTTCATTCACTTTCTCCACTGCCATTGCTAAAACGACAGGCAGACTGTAATTCTGAAACAATGCAAAAAAAGCATTTTATTTGCATTTATTTTGTTCACTGATTGGCTTGTTTCTCAGTGGGAGAAAGCCCAGACAGAGCACTGAGGGGAGATGTCAGTTAAATGGAACTTTGTAGGAAGGCAATGGCCCATCTGGTGGAAGATGCAAATGGTTCTAATTGTGAATAGGATAAATCTATAACAATGCATCTCATTTTAAGCATTTAGACACTATAACAACATGTACACATGTTGTTATTGTGTGTACATGTGGCCACTGATTTTATGAGGTTCCACCTGAAATATAATAATTTAAAAAAAAAAACACTTCTATGAGACAGTTATCACTAGTGGTTATATATGGAGTTTTAGGTGTTAGAGGTTTAGTTGGAAACCTCTAACACTTTCAATGTCATAATTGTGAGTTATAAGGACAGCTCTTCTTCATTGAGAATGGTTATTATTGACATATTATTGTCAATATCAACAACAATAATAACCATTGTTGTATTTGACTTGTGAACTGTGGTTGTACTTATAGTCCATAAGTCAATATGGACTATGAGTACATCCATTTTAAACCTCACTGGTTTTCTAACATGCAGCCGGAACACAGTTAAGATGAATCCGATGTTACAACAACAATCACAACTTATTGTGCTATAATGGAAGAGCACTGAAATGTACCTTAATGCCTGTGGACAGGACAGCTATTAGTTATGCTATCTATTGCATAACTAATCTATTTTTTAAGTCTAGTTGATATGGTATTATGACAAGAATAGTACCTTTAGATTTTGGTATTTTCTGCCAAATTTATATCTGTCCTTCTATTCTGACCAAACATAATTTTATTTTCTGTTTTATCATTTCTCTACCTGAGCACTTTGGTCAGCTGAGATTGTTGTAAATGTGCTATATAAATACACTTTGACTTGACCGTGACTTGACCGTCATAAAAGAAAGCTTGAATTGCTATGTGCAGTTCACCACAAACTTGGTAGCTGACACAGCAAACATCTGAAAGAAGGGAACTTTGTAGGAAGGCATTTTCTAACACCCTTGTCCCCAGTGGGATCAGGAGGTGCTGGTGCCTATCTCCCGCTAATGTTCCAGGCGAGAGGCGGGGTCACCCTGGACAGGTCGCTAGTTTGTCACGGGCCTTGGACACATCATCTTCAATGTAACACATGGTGGTGTGTGGTGCTTATCTTTATCAAGACCAGAGAAGTTGGTCAGAGTTGATGGTATGATAGATGGAACTAAAGGGATGGAAATTCTGGAAAACTTTTTAAAGACTGCAAGAGTCTTTAGACTGGGAGAGAGGTTCACCTTCCAGCATCACAACAGAGCTAATCATTTAGCTACAGACATGATAGGATGACCAAAGCATGCCATGTTGGATTGGCCCAATCAAAGCCCAGAAATACCTGTTAGCAGACAAAACAAAGAAAAGAAAAACGACAAACAAAGAAGTCTGTTTTCTTGATGTGGAAAGTTGGTAGAGACACACCAGATGACCTGCATCTGTATTTGCAGTGAAAGCCATAATTTTTAGATTTTGATTAGAGTCGTTTGCCACCATAAATGAACCGTGTTAGTTTTCTTTTAGAATTTTGTTCTACTTTTTATTGTTCTATCACATAAGACACAAAGAACGTTGATCCTCATCTAATCATCAATTTCTGTTTTGCATTGGTGACAAAGCTGCTTGTAGCTCTGTGAAATTCCTAAAGTGTCCTTTGATGTTTATTTACCGGAAGATGTTTTTAAGAGATCATTCTAACAACAACAGTCACAAAAATATTCTCTTATCTCTCACACACAGCCCAACGGCCGCAGCAGAGATTGTATCTTCACTGAGATTGTCCTGGAGAACAATTACACGGCCTTGCAGAATGCAAAGTACGAAGGCTGGTACGTGGCTTTTAGCAGGAAAGGAAGACCCATCAAAGCCTGCAGGACAAGGGAGAACCAGAGAGAGGTCCATTTCATCAAGAGGCTCCACATGGGCCCGCCTCACTTCCCCAACATGGACCAAAGCAAATTTGAGTTCTTCCGATTTCAGCCCACAGGTCAAGCAAAGCGGAACCAAAAATCACGTACTTCTGAGTAACAATCAGCCAAAGCAATGGACTGGCTTAAGCTGTGAGAAAGGAACAAACAAATGCAGTTTTATTTTTGTATATTTTTGATATTTGTGACTTAAATATCATAAAAGTAAAATAATAATTCTGTAAAATGATCGTGTAAATATTGACAGATAATAAAGCTAATGAAATATATTTATGGATGTTGGCCACTGGGGACGGCTGAGATATTGTTTTGCTGACTTTCATGTGAAATGTTCATCAGGATTTTGCTTCTAGTTAAAAACACTACACACAAATGATGAGTCAGCAATTAATCAGTGGACAGAAAATAAGTCAGCATAAATTATTTAATTTATTATTACTACATGCTCAATTTGTTTTGCTTGAATGAAGTTTAAATCATAGACAGAATTTCTGTACTGTTTCGGAGACTTTATAATGATTTGACAATTCTGTTATTTTTAGCTTGACACTGGTGTATTGAACCAGATTATTTACTAAGGTTAATTCATTGTATTTACCATGCCCAATGTCTGAGTCAATAGAAAAGAAATATCCTTTACTGTCCCACAAAGGGAAAATTCTGGTACAACAGCAGCATCAAAGTATCTAGATTCACACAAAGTGACCTTATTTAGTCTTTTCTTTGTTGACTAAATCGTTCTGAAAAGCACAGTCTCGGGAGCTTGAAGGTCTATGGCGCCCTCTTGCGACAGCCCCTTTTAGGCGGTATTTGAAGAGGGATCAGGTGGAAAGTCAGCTGACTTCACCCCAAACAGGAAGGGGAAGTGACCAACCAGTCATGGTAATATAGCGAAGTCGTTTGTTTTTCTTGATAAGAGAAAAGTTCAAAGTTAAAATATGTTCGGCGGGGAAGATGAAGACGAAGACTTTCTGTCCCCCACAGGAGGGTGAGTTTGTTCCATTGAATCCTGCTGTGTCTCTGTAGCCTGGGAGCTAGTTAGCTTAGCATCACTTGGTGACTTGCTGTTGTTCAGAGACAAAGCTAATTTAAACCGCAGGTCTTAGACAGGTTTATTAATCTTTAAAGTTCTGCTTTTTTGTGACACCTTAACTGCCTCACACCGAGATAGCTAAAAGATTTCAAGTAATGATGAAGATGGACTTTATTTAAATTTGTGAAGATGATTTAAAAAAAAAAAAAACATTGAATTTTTTTGCCTGAGAAAGTTATGAAATATTTTCAGAAATTTCTATGCAGAAATTTCTGCATAGAAATTATAGGTCAGGTCTTAGTGGTTTTAGATTAATTTAGGAATCTTGATTGCTAAAATTGCCTTACATGCGTAATGTATAGGTTTATGAAAAACTGGATTTATAGAATATACAATCAGTGCAGATTTGAGTCGTTTAACTTCTACCCCATAAAAACATTAAAATATGCCTTTTGTGTCTTTGTTTTTGCAAATGGAGCAAAGGTTTCCTTGATCACAACCAGTTTTAAAGTTTCTGTAGTTATTCCAGTACAGATTAAACTATTTTAAGTTAATTAGATTCACCACTAGAGCTGATCAGAAGTGGTCCAGGCTGCTGTGAAACAGCCCTTTACTCAAGTGCAAAGCGAGAAAGTGAATGGAATTGGATGCTAAAGTGAGCATCCTCTGTGGTAGATGAGCGATCACATGGCCTCAGTGACTGTCATCTGCCATGTAGTGATCATGACTGAGGGCCTTTCAGCCTTGCTGTGGCCCTCAGGTCACAGATGATAAGTGCTACGATCCTTTTGTTCTGAGACAGCCCAACTTGCTATAAATACACCTCCCCTTTCAGCCATGAGACACTCTGTTACAAGTTTGCAACATTCTCAAACATGCATAGTGCTTTGAGCATGACCACTGTCAGCCAGTGGATTTCCAGCTCTGAAGAAGGGGGAGTGTTTTTTTTCCCAAACTAATTCCTTTCACATGGGACTTGTTAGTAGAATAAAGGAGAAAGCCTGTGCTGTAGCCCAAGTCTGCTCAGCTTAGTCCTGGCTCTAAAGCTGCAGCGATCCACTCCTTTCCTGCGATGCTGTTGAATCTCCCACTGCGGTGGCATCCCTGGACCAAAGCGCTGGAACAGAACAGCCCGAAGATTCTGGCTCACACATGCAAACGGGCTGTCCCTCCTCACCCCTTGTCTTCTTTACCACCGGGGATGAGGCCCTCAGGACATTCAACATGTCTGTTCTGGGAGACACCAATGACTACCATTGGAAGGAGTTCCAGGGGTTAGTATGAGGCGTTCCCGATTTGCTTGGGTAATCAGGCAGAAGAGCAAAGACACAGATGAAACTCTACATTTTTTGAAATCAAATTAATTGTGAGGGTCTGTGTATGTTCAATTAATTGCAATTTCATCAAACTATATATTAGCAAAATAAGCAAGATTTTCAATTCAAAAACCCATTTTGCTGTTAAATTATTGAATAAATAGACATACCAGTTCAACAACAAAGATATTTGTACTTTTTAATCTGTTCTAGACATTCGGCTTTCCAGTATTTCAGGAAACCCTGATCATTCATGGAACCTCTTCAGAAATGTGGACTGTGGACGCTGATGTCTGTGCTGTATGTTTAGCATTGAGATGCTGTTTTAGGCTGGAATAGATTTACTGACAGGCTAACTCCTTTTAGCATAACTTGAACACAGCAATAATCCCAACAAAAAATAGGATGCTGGAACAAAAATAAACTGGTTGCAATTAGTGGTACCTGCTTCTTGCTTTAGGTCTGTAATAAGAAGAAGTGGATTTTCTTTCTATTGAACAGAAAAACTACAAGACCATGTTTTTACTTTATTTGTGTCAGAGGTTGGGTTTTCATCCTCTAACCATTACAGTGAAGAATAGAAAGAACAGCCCACTGCAGTTTATGCATTTCTTAATAAAAGTATGCTTATTTAGAAATTTCTCACATTTTTGTTTCCATAGAGCCAAGCTGGCTTCCCTTTTTGGACTAGACCAGGAATCCAGTCAAGGAAATGAATCCTTCCAGTACACAGCCCCCAAACAGCCCAGGAAGACCACTGCTCAGGGTAAGACCAGAGGAACAAATACCTCAGTGTGATGTGTGATGTGGAGGCTGCACTGACACGGTCCTTTTCATCCTTGCAACAGAGAGCCAGAAGCAGCCTGCAGGTCCAACAGTCCTACTGGCCTCGGCAGTTCAGGCCTTTAAATAGTCAGTTTAATCATCTCCAAGTAGCTCATTCTTTCTTCTTAAGTCTGCTTTGAAATAGTAGAAATGTTTTATTCTCAAATTGAAATGACAGCTCCCCAAATCCTCTCTCTAAGTTCTTTTCTGCTGCTTCTGTCTCATCCAGTATTAATGGACAATACATGAAGCAGGGCAAGCTGGGGGCAGCCGTGCTGGGCAACCACGCTACAAAAGAGGTTGGCCTTGATCTCAGTCACTCCTTTGAGATTATTGATGGGACTTCTTGTTTTAATGGTTTTCTCTTTTTTTTGTAGTACAAGCTTCTGCTGTATTTGAGCCAACAGAAACAAGTGACTGCTGCCAGGATTCACGTGGGCTTTATTTTTACGGTTGGTAGCATCATGAAAGACAAACAAGCATAGAATTGGTTACAAACTTCTATGGTTTTCTTTCAGAAAGACGGAAACTTGGTTTCAAATGTTGTTCTTGACTTGTAGGTACAGCTAAACAACTACTGCACTTTTTATGATGACCAGAGGCAGAACTGGTCACTGATGTTCGATTCAGAGAAAAATGCATCAGCCTTCTGCAAAGAGGTGAGCAACACAGAGTGAGCGCCCATCCTCAGTTCCTGTAGAGCAGTGTTTCCCAACACCGATCCTTCAGACACACCACCTCCCATGTTTTAGACATTTTCCTGCTTCAGTTCACCTGATTTTAGTTGGTGACTGATAACAGGCTTTGCCAAACTGTAATTATCTGGATCAGGTGTGTTACAGCAGGTAAACTTATGAAACATGCAGGGCAGTGTGTCTTGAGCACCAGGGATGATTACTGTACTAAACTGTTATTTCAAGTCTCCTGGTTTTTCCAAGAGAGACGAGCCCACAGTATCTCAGGTTCTCACTGAGCTTAAACCTGCAGGAAGTGCATTTAATGAAAATGTTTCTTTTCTTTTTGTTTTTTTTGTTTTACATGTTTGTTAAAACTGTCATCATGTCCTGACAGTTTAATACGCGACAAATAATCTATGAACAAAATGCAACTCCTCTCCCTCCTCCTTGTGGGCCTACAGAAATCTGTAGAAATACTCAGCTGTCAGAAACAACAAATCAGAGCCAGGAGGAGGGTCTTGGCTCTGTCAATCAATCTCATGCTGATACCCTGCCCCTTGCTTTCTGCTCCATTATGGCTCCTTTCTTCACATCAGAGTCTGCTGTGTATGCTCAGGCTAGTTAGCCTAGTCACCTGGCCATGGATAAATGGTTTTTCTGTAGCCTTGCGTTGTTTTTCGGCCACTAGCAGAAAGCTGCCATCGTGCACAAGCTTTGCTGAAGAGGGACGTGAGCATATCTGTTCTAAAGCTATTTTCACTATGGATTATAGGACATGATGGTTTATGTGTAAAATATTACAAATCATAAACAGTACAGTCTGCCACTGCTTTGATCAACACAACAAGTAAGCTAGCTGTTTATACTGGCAGCTCAGGGTTGTCTTTTTTCACACTTTATAGTCTTCACTGTATAAAATGATTCACTGTTTGTTTTTGATTCCTAGGTGTGTCTGGCCAAAGCAAACAGTTCATCCTCTCTAGAGTCTGTGGTGACTCAGGATGTGATTGTCGGTGAGGGTCAAGCAGTGGAGACTGGAGACTCCATGGAGGTGGTATACACGGGCTGGCTGCTGCAGAACCATGCCATCGGACAGGTGGCGCTCTAAAACCTTTTCAGCACGCTCCGGTGCAGTGGCTTGATGGAACTGACCAGCATTGGTGTCTTCTTTCAGATGTTTGATTCCAACCAGAACAAAGACAAGCTGCTGCGACTAAAAATTGGAGCTGGGAAAGTAATCAGGGTGAGTCGACACAAAGTCAAGTGAAATAGTAATAATAGTTGTAATAAACCATGCAATGTGAGGAATTAGGTGTGTGTGATATGGAATAAAGTTTTAGGACTATAATTTATAGTACTATTGTGATAACAATTAAAGTGATTATAAGAACTATATTTTTGGTCAACTGTATGAATGATTGCACCACAAACATAAATACTGCTCTTGAAAACATCAAATCAATCAATCAAATTTTGGTATGAGGTAGATTTGGTTTCAGTAAGGTGAGATGGCTTTCTTGTCAGTCAAGAAACTTTACAAAAATAGACACACCATAGATAAACAATATACAATAAATGCTGACCCCTACAAGGTATTATCAATAACCATTATCTAATGGTTAACATCCAATAATTCCAGTTCTCAGTAAATATTCCAACCATTGTGATGTTCTAGCTCACAGAACAAATTCAGTTCTTCCTTTCTCTGATGGATCTTCTCCTCCTTCGTCTGTATCAAAGAATCCAGTTTACTGAACACATGCATTCATGTAAATAACATCCAACTGAACAGAAAGGACTTCTGATCTTAATAGCCATAACTTTATTTTTCTTTTGAAAGACCTCAGGCATCTTACTAATTACTATCCGATGCACTAAAATAAATCCTGTGTTTGTTACAGCCAGATGGATAAATAATCCTATTCCATTCCGACTTGGTTGCCTGTTGGCCTTTCTCTGACTTTTAATACCTTGCAAGTATTTCAAGTGGCTAACATTAAGCCTTCCTCACTTAGTAAAACTCCCACACTAAAGACAGCTCCCTTGTACCAAAGGGAGCTGCAGCTCCTGACCAACTCATGAAGGCAGGAGCTGCTTAAAGAACACATAAAGCAGCAGTTCTGTCATCTGACTTTTAACATCATCATTTACAGGGTTCTGATTCCAGTGAGGCCACTTTTAATGACTGGAAGATGCCATCTCTGTAGTTCAGGTGGCTTTGATGGTGAATAGTCCTAATGCTGAATTTAAGGTTACAAATCTAGAAATCTAAAAACAGAAGAGAGAAATCATTAAAATCTATATAAAATGAAGTCATGAAGGATTCCTCAGTGCATGTAGGTTGATCACTGGAGATCTGCCCCAACCAGCCTAAGTGTTCATTAACATGTCATGTTTTTCCAGCTGATTTGTTCTCTTTCTGTGGTGAATGTGTGGACAGGGATGGGAGGAAGGAATGCTGGGGATGAAGAAAGCCGGCCGTCGTCTCATAATCATCCCACCAAGCCTGGCTTATGGAGCCAAGGGTGTTCCCAACCGAGTTCCAGCTAACAGCACGCTAATCTTTGAAGTGGAGCTGCGGCGGGTATTGCGTTATGCCTCATTTGTTTCAGTAGCTCCACAGCCTCTCTGGTTGGTCCCTCATGTTGAACTGTGAAGAAGCTTATCAAGCTCGTCTTGCAGGTGAAGTTTTCCAAAGATAGTGGTTCTGATCAGGCCAGTGCCAGCTCCAGAGAATCTGCTGCTCCCTCCCCAGCACCATCTCCAGCCCTCAGTGTAGAAAGTCTGATCTCAGAACCTTCACCAGCTTTGGGGAAACCAGGGTGAGACTTGGCTGCAGAGAACAAGGCGTCAACATCAACTTTTATATTACTTTGTTGTAACTGATTTTATCCTTTGTTTGTTTTCTCCCAAGGGAGCCACCACTGAGAGCCAAGTCGAACTCTCTGACCGAGCAGCTGGGGGTAAAAATCTCACTGCATTCAACTTTTAGAATCTTTAATTACTGTGGAGGTTTGCTGGATAAAAATTGTTCTGTTTGAACAGCAGAACCCAGACGCCACTAAAGCCAAGCTGATTTCCCGCATGGCAAAGATGGGGCAGCCCATGCTGCCCTTTCTGACCGGAGCTGCAGGCCAGCCTGAATCTAGTGACTCTGAGCTGGAGGTTGGTACTTATAGCCATCCTGGTGGTGGTTACACCCGTCACCGCAGCAATCTTTACTGGACAATAGGCTAGCATGACGCCACCTGTCAATCAATCCAGTGGGTTTATCAGCAGCTGACCAATCAGCAGTCACAATTTGTACTGAAACAAACGCTGTTTACCTGCAGGAACTGAACCTCCAACAAAGCTGTCAGAGTTTATTGTTACTAAAGCGCTGTGGTCATAGAGATTTGGTGTATCAGAAGAAGCGGTTAAATGTTGTCTGTGGGGAACATGCACTTCAGACACTTTACCCAGTAGGATGGAATCAAGTGATATAAAGTTGGGACAGTAGCAGCATCAGGTTCTATGTGTTCCTAGAGAGCAGCACAGCTTTCTGATCCTCCACATTCTAATGTGAGAACTGCATTGGTCAGCAGAATGTGATGCAGGTAACACCCTGAGGATGGTGAGCAGCAGCTCTGTTTCTGTTTACACCATGACATGCTTTTAGACTACACAGGGCTCAGACAGACATGAAGGGAACCCAGCATCACCTCAGCTGAGCTATGACAGCACCCCAGCTCTGATCTCACTGGATCATCAAATTCATTGTAATGTTCTGTGATGTTTAGGGCTGCAACCAACAACTATTTTATTAATCAATTATTCTACTGTTTCATCATCAAAATAATTGATCAATTGGATCAAAAAATTGGCACATTCTGCAGATTTTTCATCTGCACATCACTTCAGCCTTTTTCATATGTATTAAAAATGTAAATAACCAATTCATTTCTCCTGATATTATTAATAAAATAATTATTTTATTAATTAATTAATAAAATAATTTATTATTTTATTGCCTAAAATACAGTAACAGCATTCCTTCAGTAAATGATTAATAATTTTTAGCATAGGCTGCATCTGCAGCTAAAAACATTTCTAACAGTGTAAAAAGCCCTTATTGGTTGTCTTAACATCAGATAGGCAGAGAGCTAATCTGTTGACTATTTTTGGATTATAATATAAATTATAATTAATAATTTACAATTAAATTAACACTATGTCACTTGAAGAGTTCTGAGTATAACTTATTTATAGAAAAAAATGTTTTTATTACCTTATGTACAAAATGTGTATTTTTTGGAAAAAAAATTATTTGGTCTGTGTGTTTTTCTTTCAACAAATGTCCCTTTTTAAAAGGTAATTTGCTGAAATGATCAATGGACTTCAGCACTCAATGATTAGTGGTTTATTGAAGTAGCTGACGATTAATCAATTCAGAACAATAAATCAGATTGATAGTTTCAGTCTCAGCTGTGTTTTTCTTCGTTTCTTCATCTTCAGGATACCAGCATCAGAGCGAAGGATGGTCCTACAGCTCCGCCTCTGGGGCCCATCGCGGCTGCCGCTCCAGCTTCTTCTGCTCCAGCTTCTGCCCACTGTGAGCTTCCTTCGTCTTTTCTTTCCAGGTGGCCCAGTTTCATCTTCCTGCACATCAGAATCATCTAACAGTAGCATTTCTCCTGCAGTCCATCCTCTTCCTGATACAGCTTCATCATCTGCCTTACTTCCCGTCATTCCTTCAGTCGGCCCGTATCTTGGGCTGCCAGCTAGCAGCCATGCTTTCCAGGTGATGCTTGCTCACATGTATCAACAAAATCCTATAACTAAACAGAAACTAGTCTGATAACAATGTTTAAAAACCTCCCACTCACAGACCTCTGCAGCTCCATCTCAGATGCAGGCCATCGGCCAGGTCTATGCGCCTCAGACTGCCCCATACATGGGTAAGAGAGCTCACCATGTTTATCTGAACTGATTCAGACTGGAACAAAGTGCTGCTTGTAGCTAACTCTCTGGTTTTAAAAGATCTTAACATTTAGGGAGCAGGTTTGTGTTTCATGAAGGAAAAAGTAGATCTCTGAGGTTTATTGAGGTTATAATTTCAGTAAGTCAGCCAACTTACTGATTAGTTTGATTTCCAGGTTCTGGGGAGTTGACTAATTTCTTGATGACGGAGGCTCGCCAGCACAACACTGAGATCAGGTTATCCATAGGAAAAGTGGCAGATAAGGTGGATCAACTAGCCTCCAAGGTATGAACTGGTTCTAATTATAGTAAATATCTGTTTGATTTTTATTTTTTATCAATTTAATATTTGGCTTTTTTTCCTCACTCTAACAGATTAGTAATCTCGAAAAGCAGGGAACTCAGTCTGTTGGTGTTTCTGGTATGATGATGGAAACCTCTATGATTGTGCACAATATTAGCCGAATTGTTCAGGTACACACGTGCAGAGGTCTTTTGTTTTTATTTGACTGTGTTTCATATTATCTTGACTTGCTCTGATGGCTCACATTTTGGTTTTAGGAAAATGAATCTTTAAAAAAGGAAATGTTTGAGAAGAGCTCCCGTATTGAAGAGCAGAACCGTAAGATCGGGGATCTCATCAACCAGAACCAGAAGTGAGTCTCGGAGGGTGAAATAGACCCTAACCCTAACCCTGTTGGAGCAATTCAGTAGATTGCTCCAACAGTCAGTAACCACAGTCCTGTGAAAAATATCTTTGCTTTACTACACTATTGTGTACAAGTCCAAGAGGCTAAAAAGGCTCAAAATCTGTGTAGAACAGAAGGGGATAAAAGAAAATATCCAGTACAAAGTTTCTCAAAGAATTTCCTGGGAAAGATTATGGTTTGTGTGATCAGTAAAATGTACTGACTGATGTTTGGTTTGTCAGATACATGGAGCAGAGCCACCAGCTGCTGGAGCAGAGGAACGACTCCCTCAAGTCCTCCAGTGAACATAACCAGGCCCGGCTACTGCAGGCTGAGCAGGACAAGGTGAGAGTCAGTGCTCCTCCCGTATTATTGGTGCAAATATCGCTAATATCTGTGGGAGTCATTGGTGTTTTCTGAGGAACAAACCTTCTCTGCGGCAGCTCAAACTGTACATGTTCTGTGTATGTAAAGGGACGTGTTATGATATGTATAATCTTGTTCATGTGAATAAAGAGTTCACACAGACAAGATTTCAATATTACTTTGAAGAACATTTTAAAATCAAATTTATTCTGCAATTTGTTTTTCTATTTTTGTTTTACATTTGTCACAAAGTGATGTTTCTCTTTTTGCATGGCCTGCCATACATTTACCATTTCCTTGTTGCTGCTGACATGGTGTACAAATGTTATTGTGATGTAGCCCAACATATGTCTACCCATTGGTTGTTAGTGCGATGCTTTCAGCAGAATTTGTAGTTCTTGCATGTCGTTCATGTCTTTGTCACTCTGTTGCCATTCATCAACCCTAAAATGCTGCCAAAAAACGATTTAAGGATAGTCAAGGTTCTGACCACACCAGCCTCAGATCCACATCATGTTAGCAGTTACACTTGTTGTTGTCCTCCATTGGAGGTGGTATTCTCTGAAACAGGATTTCACAGCAGAGTCTGCTGAGGTGCAATCTTTTGTACACAGAGAAAAGGGAGAGGGCAAGGATACACCACCGGGGTGTGCCATTGCTGATGATTCTGGGTTAATGGGTTTGATGGGAGTGAAGGCCAAACTGAATTCCACAAACACCATCTTGGAGTATGTCCCCAGGAGTTGACTGCATCGTCTGTAAACTCATTTCTAATTCAGATGCAGAACAGCAGTTGCTCAGAGGATTTCATGACTACAAACGTCATGGCAACAGGTCTGTAGTTTTCTAAGCCCATAATGAAGTATCTGTTGAGAGCAGTACGATGGTGGAGTGTTACAATTGAAATTATATTGAAAGACTTGCAGTTTAATAGTCACTGACCCACTCTGTCCAGTCAGTCTTTGTTCGAGCAATGAACCGTGGGTCAAATTTTCCTCTTTTTCTTTTTTCCAATATATTTTATTGAATTTTCGCTTTTTTTGACGCAACAAATTTACACACAACAAACTTAAAATTATAACATGTACTTATACACTCTTGCATTCACTCCCACACTCACCCTTCAAACCTGCATTTGTTTGGTTCCAAAAATATCGAAAACCTTTTAGACTAACTTGGAGAAAAAAAGACAAAAAAAAAAAACAGAACAATATATGAATAGAAACTGTAGACAAGACATCCATTAATAAGTTCCACCTTCAGTCCCGATGATCTTCATATATGGGTCCCAGAGATTCTCAAAATCACGTTGTTTACCCTTGGCGATGTATGTTAGTTTTTCCAGTCCGAACGAATTTGCAATTTCCTTCTTCCAGAGTCCCAGGGAGGGTGCGTCCATGCCCCTCCAGCATAATGCTGTAGATCTTCTAGCTTGAAGAAGTCTGTAGTCTATCAATTTAGTTTTCATCTGTGGTTGTTTAAATTCCACTGGGTATATTCCCAGCACACAGATTTTAACCTCGAATGGGACTTTCACCTTAAACAATTCAAATAGACACCCAATAACATCCCTCCAAAACTTCTGAATTTTAAGACATTCCCACAAACGATGGAGAAGAGTTCCTTTTTCAAACAAAGATTTCAGCTTTTCAAACAAACAGTGGAATATCACTGGACATATGATGAAGCTTAACTGGTGTTATATAGGTTCTCGTAAGCCATTTATATTGCAAAAGTTTAAATCTTGTGTTTATCGTTTGTTTTTGTTCTTTTAAACAGGCCTGATTCCAGTCTTCCTCATCTATATCTTCGAAAGTATCTCTTCCCCAAGCGTCCAACTTATCTGTTGCTGAGTCCCTAGAGGAAAGCATTAACAAATTATAGAACACAGAAAGAAAACCTTTCCCTTTTGAGTCTCCAACACACACCTCTTCTATTTTTGTTGAGGGTGGAATGTCAACTATTTGTTTCAGTTTTGATGACATAAAGTTTTTCAATTGCAAGTATTTAAAAAAATGTTTCGGGGGTATTACATTTTCCTTTCTAGTTGTGGAAAGACTTCTAACAGGGGAAATGCTTCATACGTATGATTATCTGTCATCTGTTGAATTGGTTGAAAACTGATGCTTGCAGAACTCACAAGACAAATGGGAAAACCATGTCTTTTCCTTTTACTTGACAATTGGCACTACTTTGTTGATCTGTCACAAAAAATCTTAAAATTCATAGAAGTTTGTTGGTATAATGTGATAAAATCTGAAGTTTTAAGGGGTGTGAAACCTTTAGCAAAGTGCTAGCCATGCTGATGCTACTGTCTAGCATTGACTGCTCTCTCTTCCCAGCAGCGTGCTCAGCCACTGGACTGTGGCTCCAGCCAGGTGAGCCCGCTTCTCAGTGTTCTGCCACCAGACTGGGGTAAACTAGCACTTAGAAAATAAACCAAAAGAAAAACCAAGTGTCAGAGTTTAACTCTGAATATAATAAGTTTCTACTAAAGGGGCAGTATTATGAAAAATTACCTTTTTCAGCTTTACTTCATTTTATGTTATTCCCTCATTAAAGAATACAAGGAGTGTTTCCTTCATTCTTTCATGCATGTTTGAGAAATTATGTAATCTCCATGGAAACCATACAGCTATACAAAACATCTGGGTGGATGTAGTAAGTCATATTTGATGTACATAGCATTTTTATAGCAACTGAAAGTAACATTGTTATTTGTGGTATGTGCCTGGAAAATGCATAATGCATGTTCACTAAAATCATTTCAGAGATTTAGAGACACCATCATTTGCTTTGGTGAGTTATTTATCTTGACTCCCGCTGTAAAGAACAATCTAATTGGTGGTTCAGACTATTTGACCCCAGTCTTTTTGCTGCCACTGGATCATTCTCCTCACATCATCCTCATTGTCATTTTAACAAATTTTTCTTCTGGTTTCTCATTTTCAATCAGTTCAGCCATTGGCCATTTTCCTCTCACAGGAATGATTGCCAATTGCCACTCACCCAGGTTTCACAGCAGTCTGTTGTCTCTGGAAGTTTCCCCCCATTCAGACAGCTTACCTTCCTCCTCCACTTTCTCCATCTGAACTAGGTCCGACTGACAGAGGAGCTGGCTTCCTCCACAGCTCGGCTCTCTCAGCTGCAGCTGGAAGCTTCGGCTCACCAGCAGAAGGCTTCAAAGCTGCAGGGTGAACTCAGCTCAGCACTGGAGGACAGAGAGAGCCGCTGCCACCGCATCGCTGCCCTGGAAGCCCAGCTGGAAGGCATGGAAAACTGGAAAGAATGGCATTTCAAGCTTCATTTTTAGTGTTCATTGCATCTATTAAGGCTTTTCTGTTGATTAGTTGCACTCAGTGTTGCTAGTTCTAGTGGTGGGAGCAGTCAGATACAGTATCAGATGGTACACAAAGCTAAGAAAAATACCTGCAAGAGAATCAAATCATTTCATTGTTTTGCACAATTTATTCAGAGGAAAGATTAAATTAAATGCACTTTTAAAATAGGTGTTGTGTTTAGGAACATAATACCTGAACAAAACATTAAGTATAGTGCCAATGTTTATCTGAAAGAAATGCAGGGCTTGGGAGCCACAACCAGAAAATGTCTGCTTAAATTCTGCTCATCATTTTTACATATTCACTTTTTTCCCCAATAGTGCTGATTCCAAACCGTCTCAAAAATTCAATTAAAATTGAATTAACCTTATAAAAAGCTGCATCATGAGATCAGGGCAGAAAGAGCCACGAAAACCAGACAGAGTGGTCGGACAGCACCACAGATTCCATTCCGCAGAACTTAAAAGGACAACATTGTGTGTTTTTTTTTTTTTTTTTTTTTTTTTTTTTTAAACATTCTTTTACTTTTCTTGCCAGACTTCAATAATTTCACAGTTGGAGGAGGGTTAAACCATGCTGACAGGATTCAATCAGAATCTGGAAAAAACTATGAAATGAGTTCATGAGCATCAGAATCTCATGAGTCATGTGCAGTTTGAGTAAAAGTCACACACAGCTGACTTGGGAGTCCTGCTTTTATTCAGGACTTCTGAGTGTGTTCTGCTGATGACTGCAGATCAAACACCACTACATGTTCCAGATCCAATGGACTCTCTTTGTGTTGTGGACTTTCAGAACTGAAGGAGGCGGCAGAGCGGGTTCAGAGCCAGTACCGCTCAGAGAAGCAACGACGCAAAGAGATGGAGCTGAGAGTCAGTGCTGTGGAAGAGGAACTACAGGACCTGAAGTCTGATAAAGAGAACCTAGGAAGAGTATGTGCAGCTCATATTTATGTACATGAATAACGATCCTTCAATTAATGCCATAAGCTTTGAGTAATTGTCCTAATGTACAGTCAATATCTTCCCAAGTAGAAGTTAGTACTTTGGCTAGGCAATATGTCTTCAAAATAATATTTCAGATTATTTTTCATACCAGATGTGAGTTCAATGTTTTTTCCCCTTACTTTCTTTTCTTGAAACATTTTTTTTTAGAAGTGACTGAAAATATTGTCAACAAGTGACTTTTATTTCAATCATCCCTACTGTGAGTTGTACAGAGGAGTGCTGGGTCTATTAATATTTTACTTTAATTTTGGGAATTTCTGTCGTATTAGCAGAATAAGGATGCAATTTTACCAGACAAAATGTCTTAAAATTATGAGAAAAAAATGTACTTGGGGACAAAGCTTGGATAGTTTCCAGGATCGATGTGAGCAGCTCAGTTTATGAAGTTATTTCTTTGCATGATCGAGTCAAAGTTCTGCTACTTACAACAATTTAATGAATAAGTATCATCTGTAAAACTTATACCAAAGTATACCTTCACAAAATTCTCAACAATCCTCATCCTAATTTGTTTTGGAGTTATCATAAAATTACTTTTTTCTTCTTATATTACAATAAAATTGTGCATTGGTAAAAAGAAAATCAGATTTTTCCCAAAAGATTCAAAAGCATGGACTCATCGCCCAGCCCTGTAATACCATCTCCAAAACGGCCATTCTGGTAAGTGCTTTGCTTCATCCATGTTCAGGCTCTAGCTGAGAGGAAGAAGAAGTGGCAGGTGGAGCGTCAGCATCGGGATGAGGAGGTGGAGGAGCTCCGGAGGAGCAGCCAGCAGGAGCTGGACAGCCTGCGAGCTCAGCTGCGTAAAGCCAGGACCTGCAGCGACTCAGCAGCCTCTGAGCAGGTACATCCTAGAGGAGGGATCTCGATGAATATTGAGTCTGAGAGGAACTGTTGGCGGGACCAATGCTTTCAGGTGATCAAAATGCTTCCACTACATTGTTCCACTAAGATGTCCTGATTTATGTCACAGCTGTCACAGCTGCAGGCAGAGCTGGAGGAAGAATGGAGGAAGACGAGTGAGCAGATGTTGGCCGTAGCTAAAGAGCAGCACCGCAGAGAGCTGTCTGAGTTAGCAGAGAGCAAGGAAGTGCTTCAGGATCAGCTAACTCGACTCCAAGAAAAGGTGCACTTCATATCTTTAATGCAGCAATGCTATTAACAGATGGTTGGCTTTGCTGTTAAATCTCTGAAACTTGGCAGTTCCTGATTATCTTTTATCTCTGTGTGTTCTCATGAAGTTCTCAGCCTTGGAACGACATGGAGGCGCTGTGAAAGAACAGCTGGAAAGACAAGTGGCTGACCTGGAGAGGAATGTGGAAGAACAGCAGAGTTCAAAGGACACAGCAGCAGAGGTAAGGAGTCCTAAACGACAGAACAAACTAAGCAAACCAGAATTTCCTGTAGGTTTACATCATCTCTAACTTCTGTCCTGATGAGATGTCTATAAAGGTCATCACAACCAGTTCTCTGGAAGACCGTCCACTAATGAAAATCCTACTGGATCAAAAATGAATGGCAAAGTTAATATTTGATGAACTGTGTAATGCTGAGAGAAGAGTTTAACTTAGAAATAAATTCTTGTTTAAACGAGAGAAACTTCGTTTTGGAAAGTGATGTAAAACTTTCCTGATTACAGGGAGATGCTGCTCCGAAATTTATTTCCAAGTTGTGTCAGTTAAGCACTTCTGTAGTGAGCTCTCTTGTGGAGCCATATAGGCAAGTTCCTGCATTGCTGCTGGATAGAAAAAAAATAAATGCTCTAATTGCAGTTTTGTGAAGCACACAAACTGGAGAAACCACCCCTTTGTTGGCACAAAAATATGGAATTAAACTTTGAGTTTTCTTGAAATTGGCATGTTTCCTATTAAGCAAACTCAGTTCCGTAATTCCAGTTTGTGCAATTGTCCGCGGGAACACAGCCATATAAAGGATACTTTATTTATGTAGATGAAGGTCTGTGAGTTGAAGTATGTTGAATTGTCAGGTTATGGACCTGAGCATGAGGTTTGTGTTGCTGCAGGTAAAGCGAGTGATGAATGGAGTGTTTCACTCCCTCAGAGCAGAGTTTGACCTCAGTGAGTCCTACAGTGGCCAGGCTGTGCTGGGGGTCATCGTCACCACTATTAAGGTAAACCTTTATCTACTAACAAAGATTTTCTCTTGGTGCAAAGTGATGGTGGAATGAAACATTCCCATTTTAAACTGGCTTCTTCATTTATATCACTAAACTACATTGAATCATATTTTCAGATTCACTATTTACTGATGCTCTTGTGGAACAAACAGTGGGAAAAAAAAGTTAAAAAAAAACATTTTTGATGTCTATGTTTTTTTTAACATTAAAACTGCAGAATGTTACTTTTGTAAAGGTTTCTTTTACATATTTTTTAAAATGGTCACCATGTCATGACAGAATGTTGTTGGATTGACTGTTTCATGCTGTACTATCATAACATAGTGAAAGGTTCAGCTAATATGTAACATTAAATATTTTTATAAATGTTACATACTGCAGCATTAATGAAAAATTATTGAAAGTAAAACTCTAAATGATTATAAATATTTTCACAACAAACAATGAATAATGTGAAAAATCCCCAACCCCAGTTCACAATCCTTACCAGTTGGTGGCAGTAATCCTCTATTAAGTTGTTTGCCAACTGCCATTAAACAAGAAGTAGAAGAAGAACGAATCACAGCGTCAAACCTAACAGGGTCAAGCTATGACCGCTTAACAAATGTCTCATATTTCAGAGCAAACTGCCTAAAGCGGTAGTTTCCAAACATGTTGTCATGTTGACCTAATCTGTCAACTCATAAAGACTCGAGGGATAACCAATTGTACTTATTGTATGAGTGAAACCTTCCCTTCATAATGGCTGATGGATGGTTTTTTCAGAATGTAACGCTGCAGCTGCTCAGTGGCGCGGATCGCTCCTCTCTGAAACTAGATCACAAGGAAGAGGACGATAAAGGTGGTGAAGGGGAGGATGGAAAGCTACTGGAGTACTTATCTCATGTCCATGTGAACGGGGAACAGGAAGTGAAAGAGGCAGAGACTGTAGAGGAGGAACATGTGGCCAATGTAGCTCATGACCAAGTCAACGAGGCCCAGATGGTTCAGAAGGTGAAACCAGAGCCAGTATTTACATCTGAGATGTCCAGCAAGGCGGAGGACTCAGAGGCTCCAGACATTCCTGACCTCCAATTAGCTTCCAGTACTGAGCCTGCATCCCAGTGTCCAGAACCAGAACCAGCTGAACCTGCAGGCCAGCAGCACCAGGAGCAGCTGGCTACCTCTGAGTCATGTACTAAAGAATCAGAGGTGAACCAGTGTGTGGGTGCTGATACTAGACCAGGTGAGAGCCCTCTACTTGAGGAAGATGAGGAGGCTGCAGTGAGCAGTGAGGTGGAAGACAAAGATCAGGTCAGAGAAACACCTGCTGCTTCTCCGAAAGCATTTGGACCCCCAACTAACCCACCTCCACCTCCAGCTGTTGAACAGAACAGCTCTGCAAACAACACAAGGTGAGTTCTGGTGGCATTGTCTGATCTCTACAGCCAGAAGTCCTACATTACCAGTCCTAGTCTAAGTCATTTATGGAAAACCACGGACTAGTTAGAGGATACTGGGTCTCACTAAGATAGAGATGGAGGTAATAAATACACACACAGATACTATGTAGCTGAGACGTATAGTGAAGCTATAATCCTTTTAGGTCCAGATTTACAATGCTATAATGAAAGTGAAATCAGAAAACCTCTCCACTAAACTAGAGGGAATGTGTTTGTTTGGGTCTTCTCCGAAAACCTTCATCACGCATAATGCCCAAAAGATCATGGCATGTGCTCATTTACAGTCCAGTGACTTCCTGAATAAACAGCAAAGTTAGATTACTTATCCTGAAGTAACCTATAGGTCATACATATCCTTAACTCACCTGAGACCTCTGATACAAGCCGTCTATGATCACTTATTACTTTAATTCACCTGGTTTTCCTTCTGGAGGGTTCTCCTCTCCTCTCAAGCTCCTCCCTGACTAAAGCCCTACCCCCCGATCATTCAGTTCGGTCAGCTCCAAGACTCCTGCTGCTTCCAAACATCTTCTACTGACCAATGATGGAGGCTGCTGAGCCTCCATCATTGCGTCCAGAGCAGCAGAAATGTTTCTAGGTCTTGAGATTTGTGCCTCAAGATCATCCTGTCTCTGAGATCGAGAGACAGTTCCTCTGACTTTATGCTAGGTGTTTGACCTCTGATCTGCACTGTTAACTGTGGGACTTCATATGGGCTTGTCTGAGTCATTCCAAATGAACCAGAGGTGAAGTCCATTTAAGCTACAGAGACATCACAAGGATGATCAGTGGAAATGACTAAATTACCTCTGCAAATGGGACGTCTTGGCTTTCTATTTGCCAAAAACGACAAATTCTGTCATAACCACGTTGTCTTAGCAGGGTAAATGTATGGAGAAATTTGAGGGATGATCTAAAACAATTTGCAATAAAGCTGGAACAAAAGAAAATAGATTATTTCTGGATATAAAAGTCTTTGTCTATTCATTTTTGTGATTCTAAAATTCATTGCAACTCTTGTTTTCTCTAATCATTCCAATTTGGAAGAAGAATTTTCCGCACAAATCATTAAAAGCCCAGATATGGAGTGATATTCATCCCCAGATTGAGGAAATCCTCTGACTTCAGCTGGTTCTGTCTTTCCTCCTGTTAACTTGTTAACTGACTCTCACAGAGCTAATTGTTCTCCAAGTTCCTTTTATCCAGGTGAAGTGTTCTGTCTCACCCTCTCTCTGCTGTTCTCTCAGTCTGACTGGAGGATCAGGACAAAAAAATGGAGAAGAATCCTTTTTCCAGAGCACACCTCCTGCCAAGCCTCCTGCTTCTACAGAGGAAGAGGAGGATGACATGGTCAGGAAGGACAGATCTTCTCAACCTTTTGTCTTTAATGTTTCTAAGACTCACAGGAGTGTTTCCTTCTTTATTTGGTCCAGAGCTTAAAGGGCCGTCCGCCGCCGGCGCCTCTGTTCGGTGAAGATGATGAAGAAGATGATCTGGACTGGCTGAGCTGACTTCACACTCCTGTTCTTGTTCCCAAAGCCAGAATCAGCCGTGATTGTAGATGTGATGAGACGCTGTACCGATAGACTGAGCAGAGCAGGCGGTGCGTCTCTGTGGTTCAGCTGCTGCCTCAGAAGCCCTGGTTCTGGTCCACAAAACACTTCAGAAAACAATCGAATCCCTTTATTTAATTCTTACAGAAATTGTTGAATATCTTCTTTTTTACATAGCACTTAGCATATCAAATTAGTTTTTTAATCCGCATCATTGACCTTCCCAGGGTTTTAAACAACAGTGACAATACAGTTTTTAAGAACAGAACTTTTACAGTTTTACTAACAACGGTTTCATGTCAGAAGTAATCGCCCCGACCTTGGATTGTTTTTGAATGTTAAACTTTTCCTTGTGAGCATTTTCTTAATGGAGACTTCAGGAATTTAATTACTGGATGTCACCCTTCTGATAATTTGGTAAGCCTGTCTTTCCAAAATGTAATTAAATGATTCCTACAATACAAGTTTTTAATATTTTTTTTCCAACAGCTTTTGTGGAATGTTATGAGTTCAAAATAACATTTAGTCAAATGCAGCTGAGTGTACAGTACTATGTTTAAAAAATTACTGGCTCTCCTATCCTCATCATTAAATCTGTTCCACTTGACTTTGGAGTCTCCCAGATGGCTTTGAGGGAATCTCTAGTCCACCCTTGATCTTAGTTTTCTTCAACAGCTTTTCTCATTGCCTCTATCCCAGAAAGCTGACCAGTGAAGAATGAAAGGTTTCTGTAGAGTTTCTCCATCTCAGCTTAATTCTTAAGTAGCCTATATCTAAGAAGACCATAGTAAAAGCACAAAACACAGTTCTTGTATGACTAGAGTCAAAACCAGCTGTTTTTCTTTCTATCTTCATTATATCCATGGATGTGTTTCCATACCATCCATCGATGGATTCTGTCTTAGAAATCTTTGAAGGTTTCTAAGACTTTTAGGTTCTGTTGGGAGAAAATACCAAAACAATCTGCTCTGTTTATTACTGTAGTTGCTTCTCATGACTTGTATTTTGGGATCTAAAGTAAGTATTAATTTTTGTCAAATTATTAATTTCTCTGTGCCTGACCAAAACAGCTAAATTGTGAAACTTCTTGGTTGAGACTAGTTCTCCAGGAGTTTGGTGAATTCAAGGGTGTGTTTTTTTTGTTTTGTGTTTTTCTGTAGCCCTAATTTCTGAAGTAGAGACTAAGCTGATGCCATGTTGGTTTCAGTGAAGTAAAGCCTCATCTCAGCCAGAGAGCTGTGACTTGTATCATCCTTTTTCTTTTTCCCCTATAATTTCACTTCAGTCCTGAACTCTTGAGCCACAATACTTCAATTTGGTCTTACTAAACTAACTTTGCCACATCTAAAGCTGTTACTCTACAGCATCTCTGCTACAGGGTGATGTCTATAAGGTTCACATAGCAACACATGGAAGGAAAAATCAAAGAGAAGTAGTCATCAGAGACCATGACTAAGTGAATTTTACTGATACTCTGGGCATGATGATAGGAAGACCAAGTCATTGTCTCCTGAGGACAGAAACAACAGTTGCTAGGAAAAATATTTAGACTGCATGTCTGATGTAAACAAAAGGAAGATAATTTTGCAGTCTAGCAACAAGCACATAGATTTGTTTTTCATTGATGTAACCCTTGTGTGTGATTTTAGCCATCTTAAGGGCCAATGTTATGTAAAATCAACTTTTTTTCTTTTTTTTTTTACCTTTACATCACTTTATGTTATTCCCCCATAAAAATAAGCCTGGAGTGTTGCCTTGATTCTTTCATGCATATCTGAGAAATCTTTTAATCACCATGGCAACCATTCAACTTAAAACAACAGGATGGCTTCTCCTCAGAATGAATGAAACATAGTTACTATGTTTCATAGTAACTATGAATAGTAACATAGTAACATAGTAACATTTCATAGCACATTCATAGAATGTGCTATGAAATGTCTCTGTGTGCTTGGAAGACACAAAGTTCTGCCCCTTTAAGTAGGGAGAAATGTGGAGGCAGTGCACCAGTTGACCTGTTGCAGAAAAGTTCTGACTTTGACTAGGCGTTAGGATTGGGGTCTTTCTATACGAGTTCCTCTCACAGCTCAATAAAACATGGCTGGAATTTATAGGGACACTCTGGAAAGTTTTCCTTGGATACAATCTGGTAGACTGAAAGTGGATGAAGACTGAAGTCAGCAAGCGAGACAGGAGTTTACTGTGTTTGGCCTCAGCCTAAGCCAAACAAACATGCTAGAATTGTTTGAGCCGGTTGTGTGAACTTCTCACCCAGTGAACAGTCAACTAACCACATAACAAACATATCTGCATGAAAATCAAACGACTAGCATTATTAAAGTAAAGTAACTTTTTTATCCAGTTTCCATATTGAATAGCAATGGGCTTTTCTTGAATATTTTCCATTTTATGGCTATTTATTTATGTACTCTTCATGTTTACTTATTTGATCCAGTCCAAACATTATATTGTCTGTTAAGATAACATGTTTGGATGACAATCAACATTGAGAGTAAGTCCAAAAGCCACAAAATCCAATACATGTTCACAAATCTCACCATGAGTTTAATAAATAGCACAATTAAGATCAAAATCATATTCACTTTTTAGTTGAGTACATTTAAACTAACATTTGAACTCATGTTGTTCGTTAATGGTAGAGAAAAACAGAAATGCAGACTGGCAGTGATGACTGTAGCCGGTACTATAAGCAGCCACACAGACAGGGGCCTGGAGTTCTGATTCCTCATTATGCTGACACATAAACCACTAATTCAGGTGGAATCATAGTAAAGAGTGTGAAAAGTGCTGAATTACAGTAAATACACAAATAAAAGGTATTTATTTTTATTGTAATTTGGCACTTCGGCCTCCATAAAAATACATAAAACACTGATACAGTTCGCCAGGTTGACACAGATGAGCACATGCCATTGTTCTGGTTCTGTTGGAGGTTTCTAGGTATTAACAGGGAGTTTTCCTTTCACTCAGCATGCCTTAGTCATTATGATACTCTGGATGTGGAATTGTTTTATTGGGAATGTTCACTCCCATCTAGAGGCAACAATGGGGAACTATAACACTTCAGCACCTTCTATTGTCAAACCAGGGCATCATCGGGTTTGACAAGCATGTTTTATTTCTATTTATTTGGACTCTGAATTCAGGTTTACTCTATGACAAAATATTAGGACCAGGCTAGATTGTTACTGCTGTGAAAAACATGAGAATAAGATCATAATATTAGGTAAAATTTTCTTTATTTTGTCAATCGACTATGTTCTCATAATTAAACAAAAATTCCCACAACCTGGCCTTAATACGCCTTCATACATATTTTAGAAGAAATTATTGAAATAAAAATGTTTATTAGTTAACACTGTTATAACGAAGCTGCAATTAAATCTGTGGATTTTCTCTGTATCGCAAAAATGGATGGTAGCTTGTTTAGTGATTTGATACTTGGTTTTGCAGGATCTATGGCTATTTGTGTGGTTTTTGGCCTTTTTTGACAGCCAAACTGTGGACCAGCTTCAGCTTCTTCCAGCACTGATCACTTATTAAAGTGGAGTTCTGCCCCATCCCTATTTCTGAAAATGCCCACGCATTCAAGAAACTTTTAAAAATTAGGAGATAAAAGTGTTAAAATCTGTTCCATATACTCATTTAAGACAAATGCACAAGTTTTTATAATAATAAGCCAGCCAAATTTGGTTGTTTTGCAGCTAATTTTTATGAAAAGTGATATACATTTTTTCAAAGCAATCAGTGTTCAGTGTTGCTTTGAAATTAAAACCTACAATATGATAAAAATAAACTGGTAAAATTATATTTGATATTTACTGGAAAGCTGCGGGAAGCGATGTTTTCAGTTCTGCTGCTAAGGAATGAACAGTTTGCATGTATCGTGTTTTCAGGGAGTTGATTCCAGAGCTGAGGAAATGAAAACCAAAAGCATAGTTAGACCTCAAGAAGAAGACACTTAAAAACGCTTATCTATTAAAAGAGGTATTAAGCCCCATAAATGCCATAACAATTCACATGTTTCATGAAAAGACAATTTGATATGTTTCAGATGCATTGCACTGGGTGCCTCACAAAACCCAGCAAGTCAAAGAAAGGAAAGAAATGCTATTTGTAAACAATGCTTTGCAAGTAACTAGTGATTGTTCTCTTTATATTAGCTTTGTAGTCAAACAGAGGATAAAGGTCAGATAAGTGCTGCTGAGTGTGATGGAAAAATAACATTTCCTTCTCCTGTTAAAACAATTGCAATAAAATTAGACCTAAATGTTTCACTGATGTAATAGTGAAACATTTATTACATCAGTAATAAATGTTTACTGATTCAAACATTTATTCAAAGTTCAAACAGCTTGTTTGAACGATTCAAACAACTTTCCATTGTGTTTTTGAATATTGTCCTCTCCTTTAGATAATATTTAATAGATGTTTACTGAGTCTCACTAAAGTCATGTAGCCAAGTTTAAGAGATATAAAGTTCATATTAAACGTCTACTATAAACCTACAAATCATCTTGATTGGAGACACGCCTCTTGCTTTCTGATTGGCTGCAGCTTTCATTCTGTAGGCTGTCCTCTCCTAACTGGTCATTTAAAGGTCCCTTGCGCATTTTGATGAATAGAGTAGCTGTCAGATGCGTGGAAAGAGGACGGCTTGTTGAAGACAGGTAGCTGCAAGAGAAGAAGAGAGGAGAGCAGCCGCGGCATGGCTCCTCCGCCTCGTTCCATCCACTTCTGAATCCGCAGAGCTGGATGCCACGGAGAGAAGCAGCAGAACCACCACCGCGTCATCCTATTCTCAAAGCTGTCGTGGTTTTCGTTGATATATTTAGTCCTTTTATTCATTTTTTTTATATGGAAGTCTGTGGGTACAGTTGTGGACGTGGAATCATAAAGCAACAAACCAGTGACCGTGCCAAAGGTTCTCTCAACACTTTTCCAGTTTCTGTAAAGTTGTGACGGAAGAAGGAAACGCTTTGTCCTAATAAGGTAACGCGGCTCTTTCTTGTTTTCAGTCCTCGCGCGCATTCCAGCGTGCAGCTTCTTCTACGAGCTCGCGCTCCTTCTAAACTCTAAAATTTCCATACATTTCAAAGCCACATACTGTTGGGAAGAAAACCCTCCATTATCTGGTCATAAGCACGGGCAAAACCCGCCTCTCCGGTTTGGTTTATTAATAATAATACATTTTGGTTCATAGCTATTTCTTGTGTTGCATTTGTCCATTTACTGATTGGCATAATGTTGAGTATTAAAAGCTGCATCAGTTTGTGAAGTTTAAATCAGCCTCTCACTGGAGCAACATCAGTCATTTGGAATGCTTTTAAGGTTAAAGGTTAAATCCTTGCTGCCATTAATCTAAAGAAATCCCTACCAGTCATCCTTGCAAGTTATGATAACTTGTAATAAAACACTTCTCACAGGAAGATGAGCTTACTGTATGTATTTTCAGTTTAATCTTTGTAAAGTAAACCTAATAGAGTCATCAACCTGTCTGAACTCTTCCAGGAGCCCAAGGGCCCCTTCAAGATGGTGAACAGCCAAGCGTCAAGTGTCCCACCAGCTCCCAGGTCGTGTGCCGGATGCGGGGGGAAAATCGCAGACCGCTTCCTGCTTTTCTCCATGGAGCGCTACTGGCACACACGCTGCCTTAAATGTTCCTGCTGCCAGGCCCAGCTGGGGGACATCGGCACCACCTGCTACAGCAAAGGGGGCATGATTCTGTGTCGCACTGACTACATCAAGTGAGAAGAAGGAGCAGGAGGCAGAGGAGACTGTGCTGCCTGTTTTAGATTGTTTCAGTAGTCGTACAGTGAAGCAAAGTGGTGTGTTTGTGTGTTCCAGGCTGTTTGGGGCGTGCAGCGCCTGTGGTCAGTCCATCCCAGCAAACGAGATGGTGATGAGGGCACAGGGGAATGTTTATCACATCAAGGTAAATCCCTAATCTGCATCTCACTCTGATTCCTGTTACATGGAAGACATGTTTAGTGTGAACACAGAAGGAACGGTATTTTTTTTTTCCTTCCCTTAGTCCTTCCAGTGTTCGGACTTATTGTTGTATTTTACGTGACGTTGAGCCTTCTGGTTTATTCTGCTTCACCTTGGCTGACTTTGCAGACCAGCTGTTTCCTTTTTTTTTTTTTTCTGATTCATTTATTGACTTTATTATTATTCATTCAGACTCTGTTCCTTTCCCCCCATACATCTTTGCAGTGTTTCAGCTGTGCCACCTGTAGAAACAGACTAATTCCCGGGGATCGCTTCCATTACATCAACGGTACAATCTTCTGCGAACATGACAGGCCCAGTGCTGCTTTGCACAACAGCCACCTGGCCCCACTTCAGAGCAGCTCAGTGCTGACGGACCAGAAGGTAAATAAAAGGGTTACTGAGATGATTCTTCAGAGCCAGGCAGCAAGAGAAAACTAACCGACATTAAGTTAACGCCAGTGAGAAAGAAAAGTCTGTCGGATGCAAGTTTTAACACTGACCATGAAAGAAAAACTAACTTTTACTTGAGTTTGGAAAATACATCAAGGAACATAGTTTGGCACTGAATGAGTAGTTTTTTCACACATTCATTCTTTATATTTTACAAAAAAACATCATCCCTAACCTCTGACACTAGTTCAGATAAAATATGTTAACGCAACAAAAGATAGTGCTCCATCCTGACCTGAAACTGTTGTTCTGCTAACTGGTTCCAGTACTGATCTCACAATGTTGGAGCCATTTATCTAAAGCAAGGCGTTTATGTGGACCACTGGGCTGCATTTTGTCCTTGTTGCCATTTTGCTCCTTTGCAGGAGCACTGGCCTCTTTCTTGTATTAATTGATTCTTACATTGATGACTTTCGTATCAATCATGTGGCCCATTTGGGTTTAATCAGCGGTCATATTTCATAAGTCCGATGACCTGGAAAATACAGTGAACTGCTTTTGTTTAAACACATGGGCACCAAATGGTTTGTTTATCAAGTCAAAGAATGGAGGGATGAAATTGTTGCTGAGGGTCCAAACTGGTGAAGCGACTACTTGACCTTTAAAGTCAGAAGTAATATTCAGTTAATACCATTAGTTTGTTATGAAACCCTTTTGTATGGATGTTCTTGGAAGCTGCTTTTGGGGGAAAAAATGTTTGTTTTCTGCCATCTTGAGCTTTAAATAGTTTTGGATCACATTTTTACTTTTTCTGTTATGTGTGATTGAATTCATCTTGCGTAAGTAAAGATGACTGTATCCAATCAGAGAGCTGATGCTTTTTGTGACCCATTCCTCCTTGTGCTGTCCCATCTGCAGGTATGCTAAGCGGGAAGAATCCAGAGCGACCTCATCTCCTTCCCTTCTCAGCCTTCTCCTTCCCTCCATGTATTCCTTCATCCACTGCTACTGTCGCTGTTGTACTTGTTGTTGGGGAGCCTCATTACTCTCCTCCTCCAGTCTCACTTTTCCCAGCAAGGCTCCACTTTCTCCTGTAAGAGGTCTTCTCCCTCGCTATTTCAGAGGTTTTCTATAGAACAGCATCTCCATTCTGTTAACACTCAATGGCAAAGTGGTCTGTGTAAAGACTTGAGACTATGTGGGGGCTGCAGTGGCAAAAAGTCTCCTTCAAGACTGAACAAAGCTGGAGGAAAATGGTGACTCAGAAAAGCTGTATAAAACTGCAGAGGGAACAAAAGACATCACTGTAGAAGTGTGATGGACTGCTGTGAACTTACAGAAAGTGACGGAACTACATTTGCCATGTCATATTATTCCTCCTTTGTTCGTTTATTTTTTTAATCTTTCTAGCTGGTCATGAGATCCAAGCGCTGAGAATGATTTGTGTAACTGACAGTGATCGGTTGTAGGGAGCGATTAAATGATGTAATCCAGGGCTGTACTCGCCATAAACGGCTCATCCATGCCTCAGACTGCACAAAGATGTGCAATATTCCTGTGATGGTTTTACTGTTTTCCTTCTGTACAGTTTCTCTATCAGATGCCTGTGTAATGTGTTTATGGGTGGTGGGGTGGGGTCTGTGGGTATGAAAACAAAAATCCTATTAAAACAATTTTCCTGTAACATGTCACAAAGCGACCTGAGGTCATTGGGGCATTAGTGCACCATTGTGTTGCTTGGTACCTGGCATGGTGGATGTTTCTTTCCCTCTCTCTCTCTCGCCCTCTTTAGCCCTGTATGGTGAAAACATGCCTGATTACCCCGAGGAATGGATTTAGGGGGCTTGAGCTCTGACCATTTACAAAAACAATTAAGCATGAGCCCTGTATCTGTTCTACTGGAGCTCCTGGGAGCTTGATCTTGGGGCATATGCTGTGTGGCTGACTGGCTGGCTGCCTCTAATAAAGCCTAATCTGAAAGGGGCTAATTAAAGGGGAGGGCCCCCAACCCTGCCCTGCTCCCCAACAGCCAGGGCATTTGAAACAATCTGATGTATTTACTTTTTATCTTGTTTCAATTAGAGCTCCCACACAGCTCGGCTTGGTTGGTCGCACAGCGCCTTTTGGTTTATGCTACTCTGCATGGCTTCTGAAAATGATTTCCAAGAGCTGCACCTAATTCGGCTTCGTGCCTTTCTAATGCTGCGCGCAAACGTTAAAGGCCCAGCATACCATCCGAGGTGGTGCCTTAATCTTTGTGATAGCGGCGGTAGAGCACGCTGCGTGCAGGAAACCAAGCGATAGCATCTGCTCTACTTTCACACCTTGCCTGGGTGTGCGGCTTGCCATCAAACTTCCCTTTTAATGCGCTTAGCTATTTCAAACCATCCCACTTGTCATGGTCTAGGCTGATGCTGCATCAATTATTTATTCCACGTCTGATCAAGAAGCGTCATGCAAATTCATTAACGTATGCAAATGATCACAATTACAATTATCTTTGTATCGCGATGGTGAAAAAAATACAACCTCGGCACACTCCTGAGTCCCAACGCACCACAAGTTACACTTTGCATTCAAACTAATCAAGCATCATCTGCCTTCTCCTAATTAGCCCGACCGTTTTCACATGCCAATTAGCAGGTCTCAAGAAAAAGCTCTCTGCCATGAGGCGTTGTCTTTTATCAGAGCTTCTGCAGGTGTGTGGTTCACCATGTAGCCTGTGTCATAGGAAAGTGTTTATTCATGCTAATTAATCATATTAACACATGCACGAGTGTAATTGCCGAAGCTCCTTCACCTCAAACCGTGTGAAGACTTGAGAAGATGCCGGGGTATTTTTATGTGCTTAAGATGAAGAAGAAGAGGAAGAAGACCAGCGAAGCTTCCTTTTTTATGCTAAACCTTCCTGAGACGAAGAGCCAACATCTCTGCCTTCCTTTTTGTGAGATGACAGCACCTCTGTGATTGGTTTGTCACTAAGTGTAAATTAAATTGTAAAAAAGAAACTTTGATTAACAAATGTCCCAAGAAAAAAAAAATCCCAAAGTGAAATTTTCAACATAAGGTCTTTAATCTGAACGTTTGTTGTGTTTATATAATTAAAATCAGTGGTCTGTAAGTTTTCCTGTGCCATCTTGTATAAAAGGTAAGCTTGCAGGAATTCTAACTTCTTAATGTAAGACTCACAGATCACCACTGAGGTCACCACTGAGGTCCCCTACAGTAGCAGAGACTGAGAAATGTTACTGCAAGAAAACAAATTCCTTCCTGTTTTTTTTTTACATTATTATTCTTCTCTTGGGAAACACTAAAGATTCAGAGGTCAAGAACAAACTGTTAGAGGGCAGTCAGTTTGGTTAGTCTACATCAGGGATGTCCACAGTGTGGCCCCAGGGCTGATTTTGTATGAGCCCTGAGTGCAATTTAAGAATGGGATAAATTGATGGTTGATAGCGGTAGTAATTATTTTGTTGGGACAAAATTATAAGAGACAAATAACAGTTAGGTACAACACAATATTCATCTGTTCAAAGTAAATCTGTCCACATTTAACCAGTGATTTTTACTCTTAAGCAGACTTTAATTCACCCAAATCTGTGTTCAATTATTTTACTAAACTTTACTAAATACAGCAGACATTTTCATCCAAATCCTGTTGTGATGAGAATTTACAAATATTTTTTTATACAGAAATCCTAAAAAAATTTCAAGATGAATCTGTTTCTTTTAATGAGACAAACATGCAAATTTCATTTTCAGGTTTTGGTCCAAGATTACCAACTGATTTCCTCCCAAAAATTGGGACTACTTTGATTTATTAAAATATTGCATCCCAAGTTTATTGTGGAGCAGGTGAAAATTACTTATTTTCCTTGTAGCTCTTGAAGACAACATTTTTTAGAAGTAGTTCATGTTATGAGCTCAGCAGCTCCACCAGGTGTTACCAATTGCTGCTGGCTAGTCTGAAGGAGCTATGTGGGGAAGCCTTTGTAGAGCGGAAACTCGGCTTGAGGTAGCAGCTCTGAGAAGGAGCGGTGTGGAAAAAGCGATGCTTGGTGAGAGCAAGCACTTAGGCGCCCCACATGGCTGCTGGGAGATTAAAGGATGAGGGAAGAACATAACATAAAGCTCACAAAAGTCAATTTTACATGATACTACCACTTTAAGAAAAAACATGACTAGATTTGGGGAACCTTTAATCAGATTTAGATGGACTGACCCTCTGAATGTCCACGTAGCAGTTATGTTGCACAGCAAATTCTGCAGAGTTAAATCAACAAGATATATTTGATGATGTACGACGATTCTTTCCAGCTTCATCCTGTGAACAATCCAGAGAAGTCCAAAGCTTGTTGTCTGAGGATCTCCCTCATGAATATTTTGGTGGTAAATACATTGCGTAATTGCACTGGAGCAAATCACAGATATCATCCCTAAACTGGATCATATCCCTTCTTTTGGGAAATATAGTCTGAGACTGAATGCAGTGAACGCCTTCTTACCAGAGACTTCACGGTCTCTTCTGGCTCAAGCATGGCATTCCTTCCTATCCATTATCTGTTGCAGTTCATAGCTGTATGGAGCTAAATAAGAAATATAGAATTTAACTTATTATTAGAAGTAGGTGTCAAGTTTAAAATTAGGTTTAGGTACTGGGAAAAGAGAGAAAAGAATGAATGAAGAGCTAATGGGCCCTGCAGTCAGATACATCCCTTTAAACAAAGCAAGGAAGCAGGTTGAGAAGAAATGATGAAATCAAAGAACACTTCACAAGTGTTTTTTTTAGCCCTAGAAGAATGCTGACAGACAGGCATCATCCACCCTCAGGCACTGCACTCTCCCTAACATCCTCTCAAAACATCATCCGGCTGGTAGCATGCTGCTGAAAGATCTTTACTGTGTTGACAACCCTTCAAAAAGCTTCTTAAGCTGCTACAGCTATTTGAAACGTAACATTCTTAAGTGCCAGATGACTGCTGAAGCAAACACCGTAATGTGTTAAATGTTCCAGATATTTCAGAATCTTCTTTGAACACCCTGAGAGCCACAAAGCTGCATTGCATACCCCTTATTGTGTGGTAGTGAAACATGAGACAGTCTAGGAACATGGAGGAACTGAGCTATTGCAGCAATAATTCACAGCAGCTGACAAAGAGGGCGACTTTTCAACTCAAAGCCTCATTCAGGAATGTCAGTGAGGGGAGAGAGAAAAGTTCTCCTGGCCAATCGGAACGCTTTGAATAATTAAAGTGATCGGCTTAATTAGCTCAATTACGTTAATTTGACCACGGAACATGGCCATATGGTGAAAGGAAACAAAAGAGGGGGGAACTAATTAAAAGTAAAATAATGAGGATTTTAATTAACTGGCTCCCCAGACAGCAGAGCGCAGGGATCAGGAGCCTGCTACCATAATTAAAGTGCTGTAACGCTGGCAACATCTCTCCTCTTTCTTATATCGGTGAGGGCTCTATCCAACTAATTAAATCTGTAAATAAATTAGCAACATTGAGGGTTCCTGCTTGACTTAACACCGCCTGCTACCCACCTCCCCGCCCTCCCAATAACACACTCACCTTAGTTTGAGTGCACAACGTCACTCACATGGAGTCAAAACCAGAGCTAAAGTCTGATATTAACAAAGACATCTGGATAGAGAGACAGTGTGTTCTGTCTGTAGGGTGTGACGCTTGTACCGTATTTTCCGGACTATAAGTCGCACCGGAGTATAAGTCGCATTTTTGAGGGAAATTTATTTGATGAAATCCAACACCAAGAACAGACATGTCATCTTGAAAGGCAATAAAAATAGAACAGAGGCAACAACAGGCTGAATAATTGTATGGTATGATAACGTTACATGACAAACATGTGCCTGGTATGTAAGCATAACATATTAAGAGTTATTCAGATAACTATAGCATAAATAACATGCTAAGTTTACCAAACCAAATCTCTAAACACAATGAAATCTTCGTCCTTGGTGTCGCTTGTAAACAACTCTGCTAACTCCAAAAGTAGAATAACACAGGCCTAGAGCGCCCTATTGCGGTTTAATGTTAAAAAAAACATGTGATATGACATAATGATGTGTTCATTTCCACATACAAGTCGCTCCGGAGTATAAGAAGCACCCCCGGCCAAACTATGAAAAAAAATTGCGACTTTTAGTCCGGAAAAGACGGTACTTGCTTTACTAGATCTGTTGGAGGCCATGTAGATGCAAAGCACTTTTAACGTTCTGGGCTGCACATGTCCACCTGGACATGTCTTATGTCTGCCTCCATTTGAGCTTCTGTTTTCCATGCAGCATACATCACACTTCTGAGCCATCCTGCTGGTCTTTTTAGTGTGGAGAGATTGTAGTCTGTTGCAATCTCAGTCGCTCTCCTTTGTAGAGATACAAACCTCTTCAAAAAGAAATCACATTCAAACTGACGCCAAATCCAAATCCCTGAACTCACTTTGTTTGAGATTGGTTGGGATGAATAACCTGGAATTGGACCTAGAAAGAATTACTCAGAAAAACCTCTATAATGCCAGGTTTTAAGTATATTCATCTGTTAAAAGGCATTCTTCCTTAAGCATCATTAAGGAGGAATGCATTTTAAACATGTCACAACAGTTTGGTCAGTAAACTCTGTATTTAATTCAATCCAACCTCCTATGAACTCAAATTGGTTCCACTGTCCTTGCTGACATGATGCTGCCACCACCATATTTTAGTATGGTGGGTGGACTTCATCATAACATAGCTGATAACTTTTCCCTGACCTGTGTGGTGTGTTACTTTATGATCCTGTTTTGTTCATTGATGTTCTCTAAGTACTCTCAGAATGTTTGAGAGGCCAGCTAACCTCACATGCATGTCTTTGAGCTGTGCATAGAACCCAATAGAACCCATGGATCAACTGGAAGAATGTTCAATCTCTACTCAGAAAGACCTCAAGTCAGGATTCAATAAAAGGACTTTTCTACTGCAAAACATCAGTCCAAACAAATGCATCATCTACTAATTTTTGTCTTAAATTACTGTTTCACTGATAAACTTAGCACACTTAAGCAATACATCAACATTTCTCGATGTATTTATATCCTCATCTGCAGGTGAAATCTTCTTCTGTATTCTAAAGTCACAGTCATCAACAGCAAGACTCGATGCAAAACCTTGATGAGGATCAGGAAAAATTGTGTCATATTAATGTCTGGGGATCAAACTGGGTTGTTTGTCTAGAAAAGGCCAAACCCTCCTAATGTTCTCCCCTCCTCACCCCACCAGACCAGGTGGAACCACAGGTCTGTTTATTAGCAAGCTTTAATGAGGAGCAGATGCAAAAAAAAAAAAATGTGCCTCTGACTCCCCTGCTTTTATACACTGTGCTTTAGGAAAAAATTAGTCACATGCTTTAAAGCAAATTCATGTCCCAGAAAAGTTCGTGTTTATGTCTATTTATATTCAGGCCAGTGGACTGGCCAGAATATTACAAAACAGTTTATTGAATGCTTTTTAAAAAGACACAGTGTTATCTGTCTGATATTTAGTGAGACTAAAATCAATAGACAAGATTCACATTTCCAGATGCCTGGAGGTGCCAAGTTCACCTGTTAGCTACAGCCGAATCTCTAAATACAAGTAAGCTTCATTCAAACACAATTAGTTGCAGGAAATTTGTTTAGGTTGACATGTTTCCCCACACGTCAATAATCTCATGACAGCTTGTCTCTCAGGGCTTAAGATGTATAGTTTCAATACATCCAAGGTCTTTCTATAACAGGGGCTGAAAGAAGAACCATGACTACTCAAACAGTCAAGCCAAATTTTTAAGATTTAAAATAAATTTCCTTGGAACATTAAGTCTGTTAAACGAAACATGCATTTGACAAATATGACAAACTAAAGGTAAAGGGAGTATCAATTTTAAACAGAGATATTATTTTTTTGAAAAATTTCAGCAGTTATTTCTAAAGTGATGAAGTATTTCATGGCATTACATGAACCAGCCTCAGTGTCAACATGTTTCTACTGGTGTTTTGGTCATTGGTCTTTGGTTACAAGCTGCATGTCTTTGAGTTTGGAAGGTCTCTTGGTATCATGGTATGGGATGATCTTTTGTGGCAGGACATAAGATGACAGCAGCCAGATGGAGACTCTTCAATAAACTTTGTTTCATTATCATTCAACCTTCAGAGAAGAATCAACAAAAGGCTGCCCACCAACACTCCACCAGGATCTGAAGAGCAGAAGGGGGAAATATTAAAAATACTTACGTCTGTGATTGGTGCCAATGGTGTTTCAGCAAATGTAACAGCTTTGTATGTTATACTCTTGGTAAATAAGTGAGTACTTAGAACTTCTCTGGACACTTGATAACCTCTTTATGGATGTATTTATTTGAACATGTTTGTATCATTTTGGCTGTGTGGATCAGAAACAAATAAGTATAAAAGATTCTGTCGAGGCGTCTTACTTCTCCACTGAAACATATTATAATCACTGTTTGCCAGTGATTTCGAAGCTTGAAGAGTTTAATATACTCATTCATTTATTTTGACCATTCCTCTGGTTGATGAGGCAACATTATTACTATCACATTATTATAGTTTTACCTTAGAATTACCTCATCCACACCCTCTAGCTACTCTGCAGTTTGTTATTGGGAAGAACCAACTGCCAGAACAGTTGTGTTGATGGCAGGAAGAGAGTCTGAAATGTCAGTGTGTTGTTCATGTGATTGTGAGTGTGCGTGTTGGGGGTGGGGAGTGAGAGGTGTGAGGTTTGGCATTTCAGACAGAGATATCATAGCCGAGCGGGGTTTGGAGGACAGGGCCTGGTTTCAGAGCAGGGGTGGGGTGTTCAGTCTTACTATTGGAGTGATAGACTTGTGGTTCCACTGGCTTATATGTGACCCTGCTTCCAGACGAGGCAGCCAAGTCACTGGGATGCAGGCCAGAAGTTCAAGTCCCCCTGGCTCTGCTTTGTGACTGGTCTTCAGCCACCGCACAGATAAACGCTGTCACTTCTGCCGTCCTCAGTGGAACGGTCTCAACTTGGAAATGCCAGAAAGGAGGTGAGGGCAGAGCTCAGCAGAACACGGCCTCACCTCCATGAACCATGGGGCAGTTCTGACTCTTATCTGCATCCAAACACCTGCAGGATGTGTGTGTTCTCTGTGTGTGTGGTTGGTGGAGAGGCTAACAGAAAGGCAGGCCTAGGAGACAATGCGGTGAAGCTGTTCCAGTTGAAGGATGTCTTTGATAAATAATATCAACAAATACAGCAGCTCTGAAAGTTTTAACGTTGATCACTTCTGACCATGGAGCTTTCTTTGTAGAGTTGAATTTATGCAAAGTTACATTCAGATAAAAATAAAATTAAAAAATCAGGCCAACAGCCCATCTGTGGTTACATCTTTGGCTCTGACCTCAGAAAGGAGAGAGAGTAGAAGGTTAATCCCGTTTGTGTCAGCAGTTGATGCTTTTTTTTGTCAAGTATTTGTCTGAGAGGCCTGCATGCTTGTGCTATAGTGGTCTGGGAAACCACTCTGCTGCTTCAAGAAGGTTCAGTTGGTCTCTGGAGTTCTTAATGCCTCCTTATACCTATGTGCCTGCAAGTGCAGAGCCATAAGATTGGTTATATGTGGGGCTAGGCATGTTTGTGTGTCTTCTGTAATTGTGTAAGCCAATGAGGATATGATAAGCCTTGTGGAGCCAGACGGCAGACTCTTAAAGATGACTGCATTGATAATAAAGGGAGAGTTCAGTGTTGGCTGCCTCTCCTCCTCCAAAGACACACAAACACTGAGAGGGGAATTCACTAAACAGGGCAATCTAGTCTAGATTTTTGTAACTGTTTTACACTAACTGATTTATTTCTGCACCACATCAACAAAAACCAGAAACATTCAAATGCAAAGTTGTCCATCAAGTCAAGCAGAGAGAAACTCATAATTATTTTGCTTCAGTTTACCGATATCCTCGTCTTTTGCCACCAAAATAGCAGATATACTGAGATTTCTTTTGGCGATTAAAAATTTTAAATATGAGTTCAATTCTTTTTCTGATGAAGAGTTCCTCAAAAGCTTGGTGTCACATTGAGGCTCAATGTTTAAGAGGAGGCATTACAAAAAGAACTTGAGATTAATTTATTTAAGAACTGCACGTCACATTTCCACCAACATCATTACACAATGACAGCAAGTAGCTGGCTTTTATACTCTGGTCAAAAAGCCAGCTTGACCAAACACGAAAAGGGGTATTAATAATAATAAAAACAGATTATTTACACAAACATAACACCAAAGCATTAAGTAGTACCAATAAATATTTAGATACATACAATTTATTACAACTAAACAAATCGAAAGTCAATCAAAGAATAAATCTAACTAAGCATAAGTCCTCAGATCATTACCCTTCGTTAAGCTCCAGGACCTGTTAAGCTTCAGGTCCCATAATTTCTGTCTGTCTGAGCCGTTAAACCTGAATCTGGTCAGAGCTGCTGCAGATCATTGAATCCTGATACTATGATGTTTTCCGGACATCATTTGTTGCTCCAACTAGGCCTCCACAGTGACACAAGATTCCTGGACAGACTTCTGCCTACAGAAGAAGTGGAGTTCCTGAGTCAAATTAATTTCAGATTTCTAGTGAGAGGAGCTCTGAACATTTCAGAAGCACCGCTGGAATGGAGCAGATAGAACTCAGACAGTCAGTGCTGCTGAGGCAGAAGGTCGATCAGCTCACAGCAGCATTCTCAGTGAACCCTTTACTTCTGCATTTGCTACAGCCGTTAAAGAAACCGGATGCAAAAAGAAGGTTAGACTCTAATTGATTTCATGTTGTCAGAGTGCATAAATTCCAGCTTTGTCTTTGCAGCATATCTGCACACAAGGACATTAAAAGTGAGTATGTGTGGCGTCCCTCGGCCCCATCCCTCCTGTCTGTTTTTGAACTTGGAGATGAAGCCATCTGTGCTGCTCTCTGGAGACACCGGGCTCCCCTGTCTCCTCTCCATTTTCTGCTCCCGCCGTAATGGGGAAATTGCTCTCTCTTTCCGCTCAAGTTGGGATTGGCAGCGTTGATAAGCATTGCAGGGACAATTAGGGGAAGGAGTTCTCGATGAGAGGGTTTTGAACGTTGTTGAAGCATTGTTGGCGGCTGGTGCCCTCTGGGACGGAGCAGTGAGCTGAAAACGATTCCCTCTGCAGGGTGAAAACACAGAAAAATAGTGCATAGCCTGGGTGTAGCAACAACCCTGCAGGAAAACCTTTTCATATTTGTAATTGCATTGATCTAAACATAATTCCCCATCATCAGACAATTGACTGGTACAACAGCTGCTGCCTTTTCTGTTTCTATTCAGTTCTCTTTCAATTTTGGTTGCACCAGTGATTATTTTTGCAACCCAGCCTGAGCTTTGTTTAAAACTGGATGATGATCTCTCATTATCTCAGCATGGCCTAAGAACTGCAGCTTTACCTTGACCTTTTCCATCTTCCAGAGATTGCTATAGATTGATGTGTCCTGACTGAAAACTGTTGAAAAGTTTGTTATGATTTACTGTGCTTCTTTTTGTTGAAGGTGGCAAAGGTATTTGTACCCGTTAACATTTTTAACATTTAATGGTTTTTGCTATGCTTTGTCACACAGATGGTTCAGATTATCTAGCATTTTTTTTCAGAGTAACACCCTAAATAAATACAAAAGGTAGTTTTCAGATGACATTTTTCTTAATGGAAAAAAATGTCCAACTTGATCCTCTGAAAAGTAATCACCCTCTAAACATAACAACTGCTTGCAACAAATCAAGTGTTGGGGACAAATGCCAGTCAATTTTATATTAATGTGCAGGAGCAGGAACTGTGGAGAACGCTGGCGAAGGAGGATCCTGAACTCTGGCGGGTGCCAGCACTGATGGAGCGACCCACAAAGAGGAATCTGGAGCTTCGGTTGTGACTACGTGCAACAGAGAAGCTGCGGTTGGTTTTGCAGCAGCAGGCTGAGAGTCAGCGACTGGTGTGACTGGAGCTGCTGAATATGTTGCTGGTTTTAAAGGTTTTAGCTTTGGAGCTAGCTAAAACCTTTAAAACCTTACTCCACAGTGAGAGACACAACGAGAGGCTGTGGGGGCAGCTGGCAGCCTCACTGAAGAAGCTGTGGAGGCATGCCTCCACGTCTGCACTGGGAGGATGACGGAATCGGAAAAGCAGAGGTTGAAAATGCAAACACTGGAGGCAGAGGCCAGGAAGGAGCTGCAGGAGTTGTGGAGGAAGGTGAAGGGTAAGAGGCTGGGAGCGCCTCTTACCTGCTGGCTTAGGTGAAGGTCGTTTACCAGCCATTTCTACCAGAGCAGCTTGATGGTCCAATTCTGCCTCCTCCATCAACTCCATCAAGCCCAGGGAAAGGAGAAGAGGAGTCCAGTCCTACACTGTTATCACACACATCATAGGCACTGCAGGGTCTTTTTCACTGTGTCTGACAGTTACAAGATCCTGCCTGGGAATTGTGCCAACCAGCTGAGTCCTGTTGATGGGTTCCTTCTGTCATGAACATTTTCTGAAACGAAAAGATGAGGAGCACAGGGAACCAGAGCAGAACAACAACAACAAAAAAGCAGGAACCCAGGGCAAAAGACAGTGGGAATGTAAAGGGAAGTAACAGGAAGAACCAGCAAAGAGTGAGAACAGGAGATGTGTTGAAATCATGTTGGGGTGAATGCTGGACAAATATATCTGGACTGCTAACAGCTTGCAGGTGTGAAGGGAGAGCGCAGAAGGGCGACTGAGGAGAGAGAGTGGCAGCAAGGGTGAGGAAGAGCAAATAAGGAAATTAAGAAAATGAATCCAAGAGTAATAAAGAAAGAATAAATAAACATAATAATAATAATAATAATAATAATAATAATAATAATAAAATAATCATTTGCTCTGGATTTGGTGGACCTTTCGGTGGATGGCCTATAGTGGAAGTGATCTTTCATGGTTAATTCATGAGGTCCTTAAAGAAATACAAAAGTCATTGTCTGATAGTTGGATTTTTATTTGGTATTAAAATATATTTAGTTTGAAATATGTGTGCCGAAAAAAGGCTGAACCAAAACAAAAGAGAAATAGTTTTCCACGGCACTGCAAGGTCGGCACTGATAGTTAGGCAGGAAGAATGAAGGTGTGGAAGGAACTGTGGGCATTGTTTATGAGCAGGGTGAAGTGGACCATCACAGATGGAGTCAAGAAAAGGCCAAGGAAGTAATGCAGAGAACGATTAGATGGGAGAAAGTTGGAGAGTAAATGAAGGTGGGAGGGCAAGAGCAACATTCCTGTGCAGGACTTGATCCCACTTTTCAGCTACAGGACACGCTTGTCTCTGCATGTTGCCTTTATCCAGTTAGAGGTAAAGAGCCTTCTCACATCTGTTACTGGTGACTAAACCTTAGTCTTGTTTCCCGACCTGAGCCACAGAGTTTGAACAATTTATTCAGTTCAGTCTTTGTTACAGCTCTCAGATCTAGTTTTACAATTTGTTCATGCATCTGTGGTCAAACAAGTGTTAAAAAAGCCCAACTTGGTAGGCATCAAGTCTGTGTTCAGCTTAGATAAAGCTGTAATAATAACACAGCGAGGTGTGTGAGTGGCGCTCCATTTACATCACACTGCTAATTATCCATAATTCAACCCATCTGGTTGGGTTTGATGCTGGTAGAGGCAGCAGGAGAACACCTCCCTGGAAGCACTCGGCTCAGCCTCAGGCCTCTGCTAACCACAGAGACCACCAAGGATGAACTCATAACATGCAACTTGTTCTGCTTCCACCTACAGCTGTAAATAATAACACTTAAGCCTTCCCCTAAAGGCTTTATTATAAGTAAACTCTGACTCAGGAGTGTAGATAAATAATTCCTGAGATAGGAAAAAATGAATTATTGGAAAAGTGGAAGAAGTTTACATTTGGCTCAGCAACGTTAAGTAGGTTTGCCGCTGTGGCGGGTCAGAGGAAGACTCTTTGCTGATTTCTAACTAAGGTTATTACTTTTCTGCTCTGAATATTCACTTACATTCTCCAAAGCTTTCTCCCTGATCTGTCTGTTGTGTTTCTTGGTCTTCATGATGTTTTTTTCAGTAATGTTCTTTGACAAACCTTTGAGGCCTTCACAGAGCAGATGGGAATAAATTACACACAGGTAGACTGTGTTTGGTCGTCTTCTGAAGGCAACTGGCTGCCCTGGATTTTATTTAGCGCTTCACATGTTGCTCTACTTTATGTTGGCCTTTCATTCCAGAAGATGTTTGTGGTTATAATGTGACAACATTTAGTTCTTGAGAAGTGGGACAAAATGGGTTTAAATTCTCCCCCCAAATTTTTTAATCATTCCTCGAGCGCATGTATACAAATATAACAAATGCTTTTCCAGGAACAAAAGAAATATTTAAAACAAACAAAAAAAAGTCCATCTGATGGAGTTGACAAAAATATGGGACAAATTTCAATGGAGTTGGAAAATATATAAAAATAATTTTCAATTCAATTTATTGATATTTTTTATTATTATTCATTTGAATACTTATACTTAATTATCATAATATGTCAACTTAGTATTCCTTTAAATGTTTTAAACTATTATAATGTATTGAGTTCTGCTCCAGGACTTAGAAAGGATTTTAAAGACACCGTCCATCTACTGCAATGTTTAGAATTTTAAAAATTCAGAAAACATGAGAAAAACACATTGTTGTGCTCACTTGGCCCAGGTGAGATATTAGAAAAAATTGCATTTTGTGTATATTTTATTGAAATTGTGTGCTTTATCCTTAGGACCTGTTTTGTCCCTCTTCTCAAGAATCACTGAACTATTTTTATGTGAACATGAAGGTTGAGGTCAGAGTCTACACTACACCCGCATTTCTGGCTGATCTCTAGTTTCCAGCTGTCATAAATTAAGCCGTGCATCTCCAGCCTTTGCAGCACAGAGAGCCATTCTTGACCTCAGTCTGGATAATATTTTCACTTAAAGCCACAAATGTTATGTTGTCTTGATACATTTCTTCTGGGAAATTGGCCTTTCTTAAAAAAAACCCAAAATAATTTGGACTGCGGACTGTCTGTGTGTCAGACAGTACGTAGAGCCACATGTGGCTCCGGAGCCACATGTGGCAGAATCCTGTTCTAGATCATTCCACTTTAGGTCCAAAGATAATAATTTCAGTTTTGTTTTTGTTCAGCTGGAGAAAATTATGGCACATACACACATTTATTTGCTCTAAGCATCTGTTCAGTTCGCAAATGGGAATTCACTGGGGACATCGTAATGTAGAGCTGTGTATCATTTGTGTATTTATGGTAGATAATCATATTTTTTGTTCTACCCTGAGCGAGAGGGAGCATGCATATATTCAATAACAGGGATCCTAAAAGACCCCCAATAGACTTGCAACCAGCACTGCAGTGGAAGGAAGTGAACAAACCGAAGCTATGTAGCACATTTTTACTCATGCTGGACTCTTCAGATACTTTAATAGTACCTGTCAAATTCACCCACTCAGAGTTAACAGGTTTCTAATATTAGAAAATGTATAAAAAAAAACCTTCACTTTTCTTCTAGTTGATGTACTTTATGTCTTTTCAGACTAAATCATGAGAAAATATAAAAAGTAAACATTTGAACATTGACAGTATACTATTTTTGATTCCAGCATTATGTTTGCTGAAGACTTTTGCACAGTTAGGCCTTTGTTGTATCATTTACATCCTAAAAACTCTTCAGCAGACAATAAAGATTATTTTGAACACATTTTGGTATTTCCTCCGAGATATTGCATTGGTTTTGGATATGAACAAATTTAAATGTGAAGACAATTAGAACAGAACAAAAACTTCATATATATTTATATTACATAGATATTATATAGTCTTTTCACATCTGTCTGCAGATGATAGCTGAAAAGTGTGAGTGCATATGTGAAGCAAAAGCAGGAAGAAACCTTCAAATGTCTCCTTCTGAACATGTAGAAAGCTTCACAACTCATGTTTCTCCATCAGTAAGAGTCTCTATTTCATGAAAAAAAAAAATCAACAATAAAGTAACATTCCCAAAGTCACAAACTGTGCTAATCTTTGCTTAGTTTAAACTCAAATATTAGTCAATTTGACTGGTTCCACTCTGTGGGGTCCAGACCTGTTGGCACCACTTCCTCACCTTTAGCCTCAGATCAATCCCTCCACATCCTGTCGGCTGTGTTTGCACAGCTTGATACCCAATGCTCGTACTAATATAGTACATTACCTCCAAGCAGAGCAAATGATTGCAGTGTGTTGTAATGTGAGGTGAATGCTGCTGGATCGTCAAATAGGTCAAGCTGCCAGATCTGTGATGCTCCGAACTGGACCTGATGAAATCAGTTAATTACAAAAAACTATTTTTTGATTTCCACAACTTTTCATTTGTATTATTTTTAATATTAGTATTATTATTGTAGACATATTTTTTCCCAAAGAATAAGTATATCTGTGGCCGACCTCCCAAGCTTATTTTTCTTTTTTCACAACATGCTATATATTAAATGGAATCACCTATGTTGACAGCTTTTTCTTGCAGAATGGTTACATTTGTTTGGTTTGTGTCAACCCAAACTAATTGCATGCATTATGTGTCATTTCTTAGATGAAGTTATGTGTAGGATGAACTGGACACATTTAATGTATTCCACACACTTTGCAACTTTTTTCAAAGCTCCAGAGAACTTCAGCTCAGTGCTGCAGCTCGTTTGAGGCAGAGGACTTTATTAGCATCACTGGAAGCTAAAATGAATCAAATAGACATTTATGTTCTAACTTTTGAATTGGTCTTCAACAGTTTCCACGCTGTAATTAAAAAAGAAAAAAAAAAGACCATAAGGTTCTGCGTGAAAAACTAAATGGTCCTTTGCCAGCAGGTTCCTGCCATGCAACTGGACTCAACTGATCATCAACAGTGATAATTTCACCTCCAACCTTGCTTCACCCTTGTGTCCTTCAAATGCTTGCTCACATTGGATAGTTTGAGTGTACAGTGTGTCCCAATTCTCCACATCCGGCTTTTGTGTCCTATTTTAACACCTCTGCTATGCCCGCAGACTTTGGTGAAGTGTATTGCCCACAATTCACTAGTGCATGTGACATTTTGAATTATAAATGTGGAAATGTGGAATTTTTTTGTTTTTATTAATTCTTTCAATTTTTTATTTTGTATTGATAAGGCAAACAGTTTTCAAATGTAACATAATGAAATTATTTTTGTATTACTCTACTGAACATATGTGAATACATTTTGGTCTTTATTCAACAAGTCATAGTAAAACACATTTGAACAGTCAAATATCTCCAGCAGTGATTTTGGAAAGCAAAAATACCCATAAAGTACATTTAAAATCAATTTCTTTGTTGTAGTTGTACTCTTTAGCATAGGGGTTTCCAAAGTTGGTCCTCGAAGGCCAGCATCCTGCATGTTTGAGTTCTCTCCCTGGTTTAACTCGCCTGGATCAAATGATGGCTCATTTGAGGCCTTAGAAGACATGCTGAGAAGGTCGTTACAACCACCAGGGAGAGAACTAAAACATGCAGGATGCTGGCCCTCGAGGACTGACTTTGGACACCCCTGCTTTAGCAGGACAAATACCTGACCAGGTCCCCCATTTTAGATGTCGAAGTTGAGATGCAGAGGCGTGCTGTCCCAGTTCCCAATTTTTTGCATGCTTGTAACCAAAACATGTGAAACCTTGTTCACTTTGATTGAGTCCCCAGGGGTGTCGGGTGCAGAGCGACTATCAGGGCTGAGCCTCAGTCTTTTGGACCGTGTGCAAATATAACGAATCATATTCTTCCAGCTGAATTCCCTCCAATAGGGGGCGCTTCTTGCCCCCTATTGAGGGCAGCAAACTGCCCTGCCATTCATCCATTCCAACATCAGATTGCTCTCTATTTGCCATCAGTGTTTTATGCTCCTGCTTGTAAATAGTGGAGTGATTTACATAGTTTAGAGAGATATTTATATGATATGGTGTAGCTTTAGATTTATTTTAAAAAATATCAAGAATTTTTTTCTTGGCCCTAAAAACTTTTTTTTTTCGTTTTTGCCAAGCAAGTCTCTGATCTGTAAATATCTAAAAATTCTCAATTCCATAATCCAAAGATAATAGAAGCTCAGCATTCCTCCCACCTTGAACAAAACTGTATGCTGCAGGACTTGTATTTGAGCAGCACTATACTGCTAGGATGTTTAGTCCTGGGAAGAATGGAAACTGTCAAGTTGGAACTATAATTTGATTAACCTGTTGGCATGTCCCCTGCTAAATCCAAAGGAACCAGAAAAAGAGTAATAAACAATGACAGTGTAGAATATGGGATGTATACTTTTATTCTTGAACAATTTAACCTGTGTGACTAGTTATTTTTCTTTTTCATTTTTGGATTGTGGGATTATGATTGATGTGGCCTGATAAGATGGAAAATTACCCAGGCTGTAAACCTTAGTAGAAGAGAGAAGGGATGTGGCATCACACCATCATTATGGACAGTTTGAAAATAGAAGGACGCTTAGGCTGAAGCAAAAAGGCCCTGCCAAGCAAGTATGACTTTTAATAAAGCAAAAATGTTCAACTTCTTTGTCTAAAAGTTCTTCTGTGAAATCATTTTTACCATTTTACACATATTCTCTTGCCTGATGACGACTGGATAGAGGCACCGGCCCCCCTCATGACCCTGAAAAAATAAGCATGTTCAGATAATAGATTGATGGATGGAAGATGTTTTTACTCCAATCATTTCCAAAACTGTTTTGCAGGTCAATAGAAATTCAGAGTGTGTGACAGTGCAAACATCAGAGTGTTTGAGAGGCAGGCAAGAAAAAGTGAGAGAGATCATAGATATGCAGCCTCACTTCCTCCCACCCCAGGGCACCCTAATTGAGTGGAGGGGTTTGTTATATAAACAAGTGCAGCTCAAGTTGAAAATGTAATAGTAGGAGAGCATACATCATGCATTCTGAAAATGATATGTTCCAGTGGGTGAATGCTGGTGTCAAAAGGGTGCTGATGAAGAGCTGGTTATCGGCATGGAGAGCCTGCACTCTGTGAATCCTCACCTCACCTCTTCTTCACGCCGCTGAACACAAGCGTCTCTAACTGTTCTATTTCTGTACCCACCAATTGGATCACGTGGGTGCTTATCATTCTACATTTGAAAAGCCTGCTAAAGTGGTAATCTGCAGGATCTTTGTTATTTCCCTGTCTGATGTTATCTACATGTTTGTTGCTAAGTGCTCATTAATCTGGTTTCTGCTCCATACTCCCCCTGAGATCAGTGACTGAGTCTCGCTCCCAGAAGTCTTTTTACATATGTTTCTGAAGTCGGAGTTCTCTCCGTGGCAAGTCTTTGTGTCTTCAAGCATGTGGATACTGTTTCTCACACTAGTTTGAGTTTCAGACAGACTGAACACAAAGATACTGTGTAGATGAGATGATGAAGTCATTATCGAATTTACAAGCAGGCAGAAACAATGTCAACATGATAGGAAATACAAATGGAAGAACCTCAGATGTTCCACATCTATTAACTCAGTAGCTACATGTTACCCGGTCATGAACAGAGCTTGATGATTGAGCATCATTGACAGCAACAATATAAAATGAGAAAACAACAAAAGAAAAGTGATGTTTATTGATGTCAGAAAAAAACTAAAAAGGCCAAATCTCTGGGCAGTGTCCATCACCACCAACTGACTAGATGAATGTTGTCCTCAGTTTACATAAAGAATGTCAGTCATGTACTGGGCCTAGAAGACTCTGTTCTACCAGAAGACTCTGAAACAGAGTGGGACCTTAAGATGAAGCACATTTAGATTACTCAGTAGAACAATGATTCAAAGCTCTGTGGCATGTCCAACCTTCAAAGACAAGAAAAAAAAATCTCAAACTAAAATGAAGATTATGGAATGAGTGGCCTAGCTAAAGCCTTGACTTTAACCTAAATATGATACTGTGGTGTGACCTGAAACAGGCTGATCATTGTCAAAAACACTGCAGTGTGACTGAATTTAAACCGTAGTGTGAGAAGACGGATGGACCAAAATTCCTCCACAGTTAATACATGGATGGCACACGCATTTAAAAGATTCAGGGGGCATTTCAATGTTTGGGATTTTTTTTTTTTTTTTTACATTTTGCATTTACTCAGTTTATCTTTTGGAGTGATGGTGGCGACAGAGGTAGGAGTTTGCCCTGTAATCGGTGGAACTCCCCAGGGCAGCTGTGGCTGCACTCTTGTAGCTAGCCATTATCATGAATTATCATGTAGCTATCATTATCATGAATGGGTGGGGAATGACTGATTTCATTGTAAAGCCTCCTTGAAGGTCCAAAAAGGCCAATAAATTGACCAGGCGATAAATGTATCCTATATTATATGTGCATATAGTACACAATGTAAACAGTACTGTCAGAGATGCAATAAATGTAGCAGGTGTGTGAATGATCTAATCGCCTGACTAGATCAGGCGCCTGTCTGTTGATTTCAGACAGTTCACATTATCAGCAGAAATAGAGGGCCCCAAAACCACAGTTCACCAAGGGCCCCATGGATTCTTGGGCTGGCCCTGGGAATGGCTGTGAAGCCCTTTTAGATTTTAATGACTTTGTTTCTCATATGTTCTTGAATTTGTTTAGATTGGTGCATAATTAATTGCTAGTTTGATCTTTTTGCCTTTTTCTCTTAGATAAGTTATATCTTAGATGATATAACTTAGATAATAAGTTATATTATCTAAGAGAAAAATCAATTCTTTGATAAAGACAATACACTAAAAAAAGGTGAAAAATTTAAAGTTTTTAAAAGAAATTAATTCATAATTATTTTTGATATTGACTCAGACTGGATTTTTTTAACTAAATAAAATTACACAGCAATAATTATAAACTTAATATTCAGTTTGCTAACTAAATATTTAGCAAACTAAACATTTAGCTAGCAAGATAAATATTGAGTTTAAAGCTAATGATTTTGTTTGGAGTTAATTTAGCTAGTGAGTTAAATATTCAATTGGTTAAGAAATGTGCTAACCATGCTAGCTAAATATTTAGCTTAACTGGACATTTGTTTTACAACAGGTTAAATAGCCCAAATTATTGCTGTTCATTATTGCTGTATATCTTTACTAATGGTACCATAATGCTTATATAATTTTTTCTGGGTTTTTTTTTGTCTGATATTGAAATTGGTTTAATAATCTAAAACACTCAAGAGTACAAAAAAGACCAAAAAAAAATCAAACAAAAAAAAAAAACAGAAGACTTTTCACAAACATAATTACATTGCACCCAACTGTAACATCAGAGAAAAGAACAGCATGAACAAGGATTGAAAACGGCTGGGATTATTAGAGCTCTATTTTTCATGGATGATAGTTTAAGTTTAAAGTGCTTGAATTGTTGCTGAGAAGGAGTTCTGAGTAACCAGGAGTTACATTAATTAGACATTAGAAATCAGAACATCTTTAATTTGAGACACAGCATCGATCAACAGCATGCACACTTACACCCCCACAAAGCCAAAAAGTGCTCCTCTACCTTTTAAAACAGAATAATGCCGTTTAACAATAACCATCTCTGCGGTTTAGCTGCTATCTGTAAAGCTTGCACAGCGTAGCAGCCGGTAAATAAGAGATGGAGAGTCTGGTGTGAATCAATAAAAGCCATCAAACACCTGAGGGGACCCCAATTTTCCCACAAACCACTCCACCCCCTGGGCAGTGGGGAACAATAGCAGGGCATCAATACCTACAATTGGGGAAAGAAGGGCAGAAAACAGTGGGCATAGCAGACAAGTGGGTAACCTCTCCTTCAGACGCCAAATGGACACACAATCGTTTGCATCAATTCAGTCCAATAGGAGATGGAGGGCAGGATGGGTATGGGGTGCCATTAGGACAGTATTGGTGTAGAAAGTGGGCGCCACAGAGAAAGAAAGGGTGTGAAGGTTTATAAAGCAGATAAAGATGGAGACGCAGGGGGGATATAGGTGTTTTCAATTACCTCCAAATTCAGAGCAATTTCCTCCTCTTTCTGACCGCACCTCCCACTGCGAGACTGATGAGAGTCCTGAACAAAGGGGTGTGGAGATCGCAATTGTTTGACTGCAGGTTGGAGGGGAGACGCAGGAGGAGGTCAGTTTTCATCCGGCTGCTTTGTTCAACCTTTCTCTGTCACCTTGCATCTTCTGCACTGGTTCCCTTTCTCTTTCTCTGTTTCTCTCTTTTCTCTTTTGCAACAGACAGAAACTTCAGACAGCAATTCAACTTGTGTCTGGATGTTGATAAGCTGCTTCCTGAGAGCAAGAGATACTCTTGTGCAGCCTAAAACTTCCACACACACATACATGCACACGCACACACGCAAGGTGAGCCTTACCTCATTCAGTAGGAAACAGACTGCTTCTGAATTACAGTGTTTAAATTTTGTCTGACAGCAGCATAGAACATCTGATCTAAATTATTTTGATTGCCTTTAAATAAAAAAAAAAAAAGCTGAAAAATCCAAAACTCAAAATAAACTTACAGCAGAAGCTTTGTGTTGCTGAGTTGCTCTGAAAGCCCCTCAGTATTTTGATGAAAGTACCTGCCTCTCCTGGCAAGTTAAATTCTTTATTGTAGGAGCAACGAGGGAATGCAATATAAGGGTTGGGTGAAACATTTTCTTGATTGTCAGTGTGTGTTCATATTACCACCTGAGTCAGGATCCAACAGGCCTGCAGGTGGGTTAAAGAAAATGGACAAAACATTACACAAAACCAAATTGGTTTTCCATTTCAGGTTAATTTGAAAGACATGTTTGACCATAGCTGGAAATTTGTCAAGATCTATTGAACAACCTGTCAATGCATGTTTGCACAGGAGGGGAGATTGCTGCAAAGTCAGTGAGTTGATGTGATCGACAAGAGTTTCTAGATAAAAAACAAAACTTACCTTCCGACCTGGTATGACAGTGGGACATTCCCATCATGTCTATACTTTCATGTAACTTTTTGAACTGATGGACGCGACACCTTCAGGCATCTGGACTTTGTTCCTAAGGACGAACCAAAATGGAGCAGTGGTGGTAATGTTAAATATGGTAAGAACTACAAATAGCCAAACATGATGACATCATAATGGAGTGTCAGAAGTTTGGTGTCCTGGTGAATTTTCGTGTTGGAGGTACAACAGTTTTGTTTTTCATGGTGAGCTCTGGAGTCAATGGAAGCATAATGACAAAATGATTACAACAGACTTAGGCAGCGCTTTGCTCCTCTGGACTCTAAAAATATGTCTTTTTATTCAGTGTATGTGTGGTTGGGCAGTGGTGCTACTATTTTAAGTAAACAGAAAATGAAGGCCAATTGTTGTCGTTCCAGCAACACCATCGCAAAAGTAGGAAATGCAAAAAATTACAAGTTCAATATCACAGGAATGAGAAGTGTATTTAAAACCAGACAAGTTTAAAAAATTACAAACATTTATTAACATACCATAGTAAACAATGGGTGAAAGATGTATAAAATCTTTATTAAAAATGCAGTAGCGCCCTAAAAACTCTAGGTGTTCAACAGTCTTAATGGTAAAGGTGTGGTGAGGGCCTGCCACTCCGGGCCAGTGTCCTTCCACAGTCTACCTCATAGATTCAGTACCTAGATGAGTGGGGCCAAAGAGTTGAACTTCCAATCACTCTCTTTCTCTTTGCAGCTCTCTCTCTCCAGCTGCTCTTTTATTTCCATCTTCCTTCACATCAGCTGGAAGAAACCTGGGTAAGTAGTCAGTACAGCCTCTGACTCAGGCTGGGAGGGAGACTAGACATGGGTAAAAACAAATACACAAAAGCATGCAACCTAACAAGCTAAAGCTAAAACCAAAACATGCATGCTTAGAAAATGACCACCTTCCCACCTGTGACTTTAACTGCATAATCTCAATATAAATCCAGACGTTCCTTGAAGGTCTCAAAAATTTCTTAGAGAACATTAATGAACAAACAACAAGGAACACAGCAGATAAGGCACTGAGAAAGTTGATGGCTGTATTCAGCAGAAAACTTGCAGAGCAAATCAGAACACAGCATTCCCATGATGAAAGATCATGGTGGCAGCATCATACTGTGGGGATCATTGATTCAGTAAGACAGGTGAACTTGTCATAAATGATGGGAAAATGGATGGATCTAAATGCAGTAGAATCCTGAAAGACGATCTTTCAAAGGATGCAAAAAACTTGAGTCTGCATTGGAGGCTCCCTCTCAAATAAACAACCGAAACATACAACCGGAACATATCAAAGCATTTTCATGGGGTTAGGGGTTAGGGTTATACTGGACTGGTCCAGTATAACCAACAATCCAACAATCCAACTGAGAATCGATAGCAATACTTGAAATGTTATGTTCATATATGCTCTTTTTTAATTTGACGGAGTTTGAACTATTTTGCGAAGAGGAATAGTAGACTTTATCAGTCTGTAGAAATTCAGTTCTGGCAGCAACATAACCCTAAAGACGTGGGGCTATGCTTTCAGATGAATGTGATTCTACAAGGTATTGACCAAGGGAGCCTGAACACATTTCAGGTATTAGTAAAAAATGTAAAATTGGGTTTATTTTTCCTGCAACTTTACTGTCATACACTACTTTGTAATTTTATTTAGCATAACATTTTAATAAGATACATTTAAGTTTGCGGCTGTAGTAAAAAATTAATAAAAATGTTTGATATGAACTGGAAATATTTTGTGCTGTACGGTGTATTGTGATGGCTTGCTGAATTGGCTCTATATGAATAAACTAACTTGGAAAAGCTTGACAACTATGCTGACATTCTGAGAGATCTGAGGATTGGAATGAGGAAATAACCTGATCAAAATCCGAGCTGTAAAAGCATCACTTCTGTTTCACTAAAAAGAATGGAAATGGAAAACAAATACTGCACATGGGATTGGGACATTTTTGTGGTTTTAGTTTTGAAGTACAAAAATAAACACAGGATCGACATGTACTCATTACTCTCCAACGCAATGTAGACCCACAAGAACCTCTCTGCAGGAGACAGGAAGTGTTGTCTGTTTATGTCTGCACATGAGCATACATAATGCCATGTCACTTCCTCAACTCCATTCACACATTCCCTGTGACTCTACAGTGGTTATTCCAGGATTCCTGCCCAGGCACATTTACAATAAATGTTACACAGATAGTCAGAAAACTCTGAGCTGCCAACTGCATGAAGTGTTTTCTTCTTTTGATTTTACTAAAATACTACAGGTAATTAGAGTAGTTCCTATGTGGTACAGAAGGCTTGTCAATAAAAGCTGTAAAGGCTTAGCAGTGCAGTTTTTACAGGAAGAGATTTCACAGAAAATCTTCAGAAATGTCTCATTTATTGAATCCCATTTAGAACAATTCTCCATATTTTCATTTACAGTAGAACAAACAAGATGCTTTGAAGTCAACCCACAAGAAGAAAAAAAAAAAAAAAAACGAGAAAAAAAAGGATGTTTTTTAATAGCTGTTTTGAAACACACCACTGTAGCGCCCCCCGGTGGTGAAACGTTTCTTATGTGAGGATGTATGAAGTAAGATCAGAAAAAAATATATATTTATTTTTTCACAAGTTCTGAGTCATAATGGAATCTATCGAAAGATCAGATGGAGAAGTGACACAAAGATTAAAATTCTATTCATTAATAATTCTATTAATTCTATAGATCCAGGGTTGTTGAGGATCTGTGGGAGAATGTGAAAACTGATGTTCACAGCTGCTCTCCACACAGTCTGACTGTACTTGACCTTACTTGCACATCTATAAATCGTATTCTTTGTAAACGTGGAAGGCTGTCCAAGACCTGCAGGGCCATGGGAGCTGAATACAAATTCACAATCCCTCTTCAGATTTGAATTGGTAAGATATTGGAAGCTGTCTTTTTTTTTTTTATTTTATTTTACAATTATACACTTTGATTTTTGTCTGTCACATAAAATCCCTAGCAAAACAAGTTTTTAGTTGTAAAAAAATATATAAGTGTAAATGTTAACAGCCACAATAATTCTATTAATACAATTTAATTTGGTATAGTTGTGTAGAATCAATTCAGAACAAATGTTGTCTCATGGCATTTTGTAAAAAAAAAAAAAAAAAAAAAAAAAAAGTCATTTCAATTCAGTCACACATTTCATTCCAAGCCACTGAAAACCATGCAACAATGTGTTTCTGTTAAGAGACTGTTGTATGCTTTTCTGCAGGTTGAATGTTGTATAATCTCATGCTAAGCAGGATATTCAAGAATAAACTAACAGGTTGGAGGGTTACATTCTGCCATGTGCAGGCTAAAGGATCCAACTGAGACCAGCTTTATCGCTTCAAAAAAATTAAAGTGACAAGACTCAGCCTTTTGAAATGGCAGCCATTTGCAAGACAATCTTACTGGCAGGAAGATCTTATGCAATATTGTCACTGAAACAAATTTGTTTTACAGTAACTATGTGGTCTTACCCAATATCCCTGCTTGACTCTATGAGAACATTTTGTAGGTTTTGCTTAAACTTTATTTGAATTTTTCATTCAGTGCAAGATCAAAGATAGGAAGATTTTAAGATTGAAGGTTTTCTACAAGCAATCCTACTCAACTTCCTATTTGCTGGTTGCACATAAAGTGTCACTTCCCTAAAAACAGCTAAATAACCCTCCCATCTGTGAGGAAACACTAAGCTTCATCCCAATTCGCAGTCATTCCCTGAAATTATCTACAGGGAACCGTCCACCACCAGTGATGTCGATGGTTTTCCACTGCAATGGGAGGGGACTACATCACGCCTTTGAGCAGATTTCTTCTGACTAAAGCATGACCAACGCTGCCACCTAGTGGACTTATTTTATACCTTAGTGGGCTTAAAAGCAGGGTAACTTGTAAAGTCGATTCTAAATCGTTGACAAAGAAATTTGCATATTTTGGTGTTTGTCAAAAGATTGGCAAGTGTTCACATATGTACCTTTTCAGTTTTAAAGGGAGAAAAATTCCATTTCAGTACAAACTAAAGCTATAAATACTTGTAGAACTGACCCGTTAGAATACTTGCTGCAGATCTTCTATTCCTCATTAAGTCTTTAGGCTGCAAAGGACCCTAAAGTCTTAACTGGAATAACAAACCTTCATTTAATTGCCTTATAGGGTTTCTCCACCAAGCCCCTTATGTCTCAATCCTTCATGCATTATACCTGAAAAGAAAATGGTCCGACTTAATCAACGATGTCTCCAACCAATAAGTACAGAACATAACATTTGTGTTGAGAACTCATTTATTTAGAACACAGAAAATTGCAAGAGGTCACAAGTTACAGGACAAACAGGAACAACATTGACAGAAGAAGTTAGGCCAAATCCTCTTCACCCTCTTCCTCAAACTCTCCCTCCTCCTCAGCAGTGGCATCCTGGTACTGCTGATACTCAGACACCAGGTCATTCATGTTGCTCTCTGCCTCAGTGAACTCCATCTCATCCATACCCTCACCAGTGTACCAGTGAAGGAAAGCTTTGCGCCTGAACATAGCTGTGAACTGCTCAGAGATGCGCTTGAACAGCTCTTGGATGGCTGTGCTGTTGCCGATGAACGTGGCAGCCATTTTGAGCCCACGAGGAGGAATGTCACAGACTGCAGTCTTGACATTGTTTGGGATCCATTCTACAAAGTAGCTGCTGTTCTTGTTTTGGACATTGAGCATCTGCTCGTCCACCTCCTTCATGGACATGCGGCCACGGAAGATGGCAGCTACAGTCAAGTAGCGGCCGTGGCGCGGGTCGCAGGCAGCCATCATGTTCTTTGCGTCGAACATCTGCTGCGTGAGCTCAGGTACTGTGAGTGATCTGTACTGCTGGCTGCCTCTGCTGGTAAGGGGAGCAAAACCTGGCATGAAGAAGTGCAGACGTGGGAATGGCACCATGTTCACAGCCAGCTTGCGCAGGTCAGCATTGAGCTGTCCAGGGAACCTCAGGCAGGTTGTGACACCACTCATGGTAGCAGAGACCAAGTGGTTAAGGTCACCGTATGAGGGGGTTGTGAGTTTGAGTGTGCGGAAACAAATATCATACAGGGCCTCATTGTCAATGCAATAGGTTTCATCTGTGTTCTCTACAAGCTGATGGACTGACAATGTGGCGTTGTAGGGCTCAACGACTGTGTCGGACACTTTAGGGGAAGGAACTACACTAAAGGTGTTCATGATGCGGTCAGGGTACTCTTCACGGATCTTGCTGATCAGAAGGGTACCCATGCCAGAGCCTGTACCGCCACCGAGAGAGTGTGTGAGCTGGAATCCCTGCAGGCAGTCACAGCTTTCAGCCTCCTTCCTGACCACATCCAGGACTGAGTCCACCAGCTCAGCACCTTCTGTATAGTGGCCTTTGGCCCAGTTGTTGCCAGCACCACTCTGACCTGCAAACAGAGGGCCAAAATTCTTACTCAAGACATCTTCACAGGTAGCACAAGTTTTTATTTGAATTGTAAGCAACGCACCAAAAACAAAGTTGTCTGGCCTGAAGACCTGGCCGAAGGGTCCAGACCTCACAGAGTCCATGGTTCCTGGCTCCAGATCCACAAGCACGGCACGTGGCACATACTTTCCACCTTTACAGTAAAGGCAGCACAACATTAGGCTAGAATCCAACAGTGGTCTATTGAACCAAATAAAAACAGTAATATTTACCAGAAGCTTCATTGTAGTAGACATTGATCCTGTCCAACTGCAGGTCACTGTCTCCATGATAAGTACCAGTTGGGTCAATACCATGTTCATCACTGATGACTTCCCAGAACTATAACAGAAAAAATTTTATGTATATACAAAGAAGCAAAAATCAGCTTGAGAAAAGTATTAAAAGAAAAAAAAAAAAAAAAACAATTACGGCGCCATTTCAACATTGACGTGCCTTCCCGCCGCAACGCGCAGTTTCACGCCCCTATTGGTTGAAGAGGTTATGAATTTCAAACCTCCCAGCTACGTCACTAACCGTTCTCTCTGATGCCGGGCGCCATTCAAAGCGAGCAAATAGTAGGCCTCAGTCGCCTCAAATAATAATAAAAAAAAGAAAGAAAGATAATCCTTAAATGTTCTTGAAGTTACATAATCGGCCATTACACACCATAATGTGATGAGTTTTTTTTGTCTACATCTTACTGACTACTTCCTTTTTTCCCCACCAAGACATTTTAAACGACTAAGGAATAAAGAATGGAGTTTCAAGTTCCATTTGTGCAGTTTCAAGCTGAACCCGCAAGATACGTTTCCTATTGAACAGGGTTTTAAACATTGAAAAACAAAAATCGAAAAACGGGGGGGAAAATTTTTTAAAAAAAAATCTTTAAAATGGGTACATCTGCAGCTACTGTGACAAAAATATTTTTTCTACGGCTTCACTCATTTCTATTTATGTTTTAGAGCAAGATTATGGTCGAGTCGAGAAAGTAGGCCACAGTGATATTCCCAGGGTGTGGTTACGGAGGCGCAGGAAGCAAAGAGCCGGTTATTTGACAAAGAACAAAAACATTTGATTAAAAAAAAATCAATTTGCAGCATCACATGTTCGCTTACCTTGGCACCAATTTGGTTTCCGCACTGGCCAGCTTGAAGATGCACAATTTCCCTCATTTTGCTGATAACTCGGTGTACCACGTCAACTGAATATGCTATGGTTTGCCTGTAAATGCGTACTAACTGTGTCGCTTCTCTCCTTTATAGAACAATAGAGCCTCCCACCTCACGTTTCCATTGGCTATTTTATGTACGCGTTTTTTACAGATGTAGATTTCTACCAATTATATTTAACCTGCTTATGTGCGATTGGACCGATAAGCTGTCAATCAAATTCATTTTGGAGACGTTAGGCCTCACCCTCCATTCCCGCCCCTTTTATCCAATGACTGCAGAACGGAAATGCACCTCGGCGAACAGCTTTTACCCGGTTCTTCAGAACCGCGCTTTTGCGTGTCATAGTTTACATTAGATTACGTTAAGTGTCTATATTGCAACCGAAGACAGAATAGCCTGGTAAACTATCGTTTAACTCAAGAAAAAGTCAGATGATACTTCATTTTCCCACACCACGTGGCTCAAAAAGCACAAAGGTCCAGTTCAGAAACGTCATAGCGGAAGCTGTTGTAATAGAATTGAGCAAAGAGGGAGTGGCACAGCTTCCGCCTTAATCCAGACTGTAACAAAGTATCTGTTTTAGAAGATATTTAACTGTAATCTGGAGATTTGTGTGGGCGGCTGTAAAGGTGTTTCAAACGACCAAATCACATTAGGACTGCCGTCTATCTTTGAAAAGATTCAGAATAAAAGTATCATGTTTTTTTTCATGTGATTCACCCGCAAAAATCAAAAACAATATTATAAAATCTTTATTTTATAACCAAATTTTAAATAGAAATGTTTGTGGTATGTCAAAAAAATATTTAAGATGTTATGTGGACAAAAAATTATTAGTGAGCATATTTTTGTATGTTTTTACAGAATTAAACATTTACCTATGATAATGATAATGATAATGATAATGATGAGCTTCAAGTTTGACCGCTTCAACACACTGATGCAACCCTGAGTTAGAACAAAGGTGAAAAAAATAGACTTTAATGTGGAAGATGTGTGAATAAGTTTGAATTCATTTGTTGCTGTGGTTAATTTAATTAAGAAACCACTTTGTTTTTCTGTTCCATACTGCTCTTAAAGTATTCCACACATGTATGGGCTAAGCTCATTTCTGGCCATGAATGAACTTAAACACATTGTTCAAGATTCTGCTGACTTGATGTAAAGGGACACATTTTTGCTGTTATAGTTGTCGTACATGGGTCACAGGTTGTTCAAAGTATTTTGAATGGTACAGTTCCTCATGCGTTTGTGAATACAGATATGTCCCTGGACGATTGTTGCCACATCAGTAAGGCATTTCCAATGCGTGATTTTGAATGTTTCTTGTTTCTCCCTACATTTTTTTTTTTTTTTACTTTGTTGAGTATGGCTGAACCTGGTGTAGGTTTTCCATGGATCCTGCACATTCAATAATACAGTAACAATTCAGACCATAATTTTTATGTTCATGATTTCTTATATAAGCATGTTAAATCTCATTAAATGTGATTCAATGTTCTATCAGCAAATGCCTAGGTTTGATATCAGGACAGAACACTGTTTGCATTGTAAGGTCATCTACAAAGGCCCTCTGTGTTAATTCTGTGTAATAGCTGTTGCAGAGAAGATGAGGCAAAACTTAAGCAAATGAGCAACTAGTTTCTCTCTAGCTTTATCTATTTATGGATGTATGCTAAAACCTGTCCATACTAAGACATTTGAGAGGGACAATCACTAATCAGTGTAGGTGGAAACCCAATACATACCATGTGGATTCTAAACTTTTGGTTGACTGACACTACTGTTTGGACTCAGCATTCAAATTAAATACCTGCACATTAGAAGAGGTGGATTGTAAAATTAACTGGAAATATCAAGTTTCGTGTTACAAATGTTACAACACTTACCAGATGATCTCACTGCACTTTCCTATGAAATCTTTACTTATGTTATTTTATTTTATTTTAGTGGGAGTTTCTGGAAATTGTGGATTTTTTAATGATCTCTGTTCCTTCTGCTTTCTTGCAGTCTATATTCTTTGAGCAGAACCTAATCAATTATTCATTGATATCTTTCTTTGGGAAGGATATGTTGGTGTGTAGTTTAGGCTCACAGAGGCACTTTGAATCAGGTCAGCAAGAAATTAATCAGAGGAAACTTCTCTCTGAGAAGCAAAAATATCTGTTTCCAATACAATCAGCTAATTTTCCTTTTTGATACTAAGTACAGTGCTATGTTGTGACGATAGAGCATGTCCAGTGTAGAGTGTGTGCAGTGTGAAACTGCATTGATCTACTGCAAGCTATACTTTTCATGATTCAGCATCTTTCAGAGCACTGCAGCATCCAGCACTCCCACTCTAACAACATATAAAATAAATATTACAGAAGAGGATTGGACAAACATTGAGGTCATAATGCTATTACAAGATGATGCATACATTTTCTGAAGATGAAACAGACTAATTTAATGTGAATATAGTTCTTGGTAAAAATTATTTGAAAGATTCAGTTCATCCATCCATCGATTGTATATAACTTGCTTCTCCATGCAGGGCCATGCTCTCGATGGGACTTGTGCCTTCTCCAATGCTCATTTGGCCAAAGGCAGGGTGGATGCTGGACAGATTTTCAGACAACCTCATATCGCAGTATCTGGAGAAAATTCACACATGCACTGGGACAATATGGAATCTCTATGTAGAAAGACCGCAGGTCAGGATTTGAAACCAGAACCTTCTTGGTTAAAGGGAACCATGCTACCAACTTCTCCACCATGCTGCCTAGGATTCAGTTCAAATTTATTTCTTTATGTACTGCGAAAATGCACAGTTATCTCCAGGTATTACTAGATAAGTAGGTTAAAATTGGTATCCATTTATCCATCCATCAAGTGTCAGATTGCAGGGATCTGAAGCAGGGAGATCCAGACTCACTACAGACCCATGTAAAAGATACTGATCAGGAACTGATGAAGCCACAACATATGCAAAGAGCAGAGACATGGTCATAAGGCCACCAAAACGGATCCCTTCAACATCCTGACTACACCTAGACATTCTGTCTATAAAGGTTCTGAACAGAATCCACCACAAATGGCAATTTTGGTGGAGTCCAACTCTTGTGTACAGTTAATTTTTAATTTTTAAAAACTTTTCTCAACTGTTAATATTTGTGGCAGTATTTTAACCACCCAGTGCAAAAACTATCGTAAAAAAAAAGTACTTTAAAGTACAAAAATAAAAATGTCAAACTTTTGGAACAGGAAGAATCTGAATTAATGTTCAACAGGGCTCGTCCACAGTTTTATAAAGAATCTGGGCCATACTGGCTCATCACAGGGTAACTGTGACTCAATGGGTGGAGGAGTTTTCTTCCCATCAGAAGGTTGTTGGTTTTATTCGAGCTTCTCCCTGCCACATGTTGAGAGAGCATTAACCGTAAGTTGACTGCTGATCTGAGTATGAGTATGTGCCCTGTTGAGTGAGCGCTTTTGGGTGAATATGGCTGAGGTCTAAAATGCTTTGAGGGGTCAGTGTGACTAAAAACTACAATTTTGTTTATTTACAATTTCACCATCTCTTGTTCTAGATCCAAAATACTTTGACTGGTCAAACCTGGTCTAGATTATTCTATACTGAACAGAAATTCAGCGTGCTGTCTCAACTTGTGAATTTATAGTATGGATAGTATGTTATCATGAGCTGAACATATTGTTTTACTGCTAGTTATGTCCTAGTCTGCAGGCTGCCCATGTTTTCCATTCAAATTATATTGAACACAATTATCAATCAATCAATCAATCAATCAATTAATCAATCAATCAATCAATCAATCAAACAAACAATCAATCAATCAATCAAACAAACAATCAATCAAATTTTAGTTGTATAGAACATTTCGGCAGTAAGGCATTTCAAAGTTCTTTACATCATAAAGCCCTTATATCAGGACAGGCGATGGGGGGCACCTTAACTGCACTAGCAGCGATACTGACCACTAACGTTATGCCATTCTATAGCATAGAATGATTCTATGTCATTCTATGCATGACATAGAATCATCTATGTTGCATGATTCTATGTCATGCAATATAGAATCAACAATCAAAACATTGCATTATGTAAGTGCCATCATTAAATTCATAATTGATTATGTTTCAAATGCATGAATTACATTAATTACCATTATATTTGTGCCTGTTTTCTAATAACAGTAATGAACAAAAACTTTTATGAAATTTGGGATGTTGAACAAATTTTAAAAAGTAAGGTCCGGTTATATTAAGTGGGTACTGTTGGTAAAGCACACTGAGATGGGAACCACTGGTTTAATGTCAGTAATGAAAACCTCTGAGTCACCGCATCCAGAAAAAAACCATCTGACTAATGCTTTCAGACCAGAATTCACTCAAGCCACACATGAGACCCCAGTAAAGACACTTTAGGACAATGTGTTTTGTCTGACTGCTGGTCACACCCTGGGAGCTTCATGAAACCCCAATGAGAAACACAACAGCCCTTCTGGAGAAAAGCAAAGTGTAATCTTTAAAGGAGCAAAGCTTCCCTCCGAGAGCCCAGAGTTCATGCTAATATTTTGATTTAGAAACAGTTAGTCACGATAAAATAATTAAACATGCTGGCCATTGTAATACAAAAACTGATTTTTTGATCTTCTAGGTGGAAGACAGAAAAATTGCAAAATGTTCATTTTAATGATGGGCTGTAGACTATGCCAAATATTTATTAGAGACAAACTGTCAAACCTCTATTTCTACCTGATTAAAGTTAGAGACAATAAAAGAAGAGCGAGAGCAGATACTGAACTGAAAGTGCTGCTGTGTGCAAATTTTTAGGTACAATAGCAGGACATCCTCCTGGGACTTGAATTCAAAGGCCAGGGTGTTAACCATTACACCATATAAGTCTCTTGGCATGTATCAGATCACACATGTGTATCACAGGGTGTTATATTTAAGACCCTGTGATAAACATAACTTGGGAAAGAAAACCCAAAAACTTTTCTGTCTGGTTGCAAACCAGAGACATTTTTCATATTAAGCAAAGATAACCACTACAATACAGAAATTGATCTTCTTTGGGTAGCTCCTAGGAAACTAGAAGAAATTTGTCAAAGACAAATTTTAGTGATGGGCTGTAGACAATGCCAAATATTAACACGACTAGGATATGCAATATGGCATGTGATTCTCTCACAGAGCACAGAAACTTGGAGATGAACAAACTATCAATCCTTCCTGAGTTCAAACTAGAGTCCACAAACTAAACCCGAGAACAAGTTTAGTATGGAAAATGCTGGTTCATGCAAAAGATGAGGTACAACACCATAAGGTCCTACTAAGAATTGAACTCAGATTCTTGCATTTAAAGACAAGAGTGCTAACCACTACACCATCAAAGTCACTTTGCATGTACCAGATCACACACCTCAAACTGTCTATTTGACCTTCAACACTGTGACAAACATAACAATGATAAGAAATGTTTCTGTCTAGTTTCAAACCTGAGACCTTTTTTATGTTAGGTAGACATGATAACCACTACACTATGTAATCTGATCTTCCATGAATGGTTGAGTTAAACCTCAGACTTTATTTCACTTGAGTATCTTGAAAAATTGCTCTTTATAGATTCTATCCAGTCCGAATGGACAAAAATTTCAATGTGCAGAAGAGATATATCCTGGAAGACTTGCATCTGTATCGACACTTTGGTTTTCCTCTGCAGAATATTGACTCAGGGCATTTGAATACAAATATATGCCACTTTTGAGATCTGTATTTGTAAAGAGAATAAAAGCTATGTTTATATTTCCTTCCAATCACAAATATCCACTATTTTGTTTCAGTGTTTCACATAATATTCCAAAAACATATACAGAACTTCAAAGAAAATTGAGTGGAGAAAAAGCTAAGGGGAGTAGTTGTGTTCTCTATAGTCTAGATAAGGGAATAAGGACTGATTGTATGAAAAGCAGCATTGAGATTTCACAGACTTTTCACAAAAAGAATGTAGCCATTCAGGTCCATGAAGCCTTACCTGCTGCTGTGAAAGCACTACAGACATGTCAGTACATCAAAGACAACAGGATAGAAAAGTGAAAAACAACACACAGCATAGAATATGACAAGGAGTATAATAAAAGAGTTCTTTATGCTGGAAGGATCCACTGATCTTAACAATCCTGCTGGATCCTGCTTCAATATTTGTGCAGGTGCTGGAAAAAAGTAAAAGCCACAGCAGGATTGTGGCTTTTACAGCCACAGCACACTGGGATCACAACCACCACAACCTGTTGACTCAGGTTGTTCTTTCATCTCTTTAGGCGGCTTTTCCATGGTGGGTATTGGGGACTTGTAGTTAAGTCCCCACAGTTCTGACATCCGGGTTCCTCCCTTTTGCCGTAGCATTTGTGTTGTATCTCGTCAATCTCAAGTTGTGATAGCAGTTGCCGTTTGCGGATGCTGGAACACTGAGCTACTAGTTGTTTAGCGCTTAGTGTTGACTGGGGATGTCGAAGTAACCATTCCTTCCCCAGTCTTTGCATGTAACCTCTCTGATTAGGGTTACTTGAGTAGTAGCATTCCAACAGATCCACATTTTCATCTCTCGCCCATTTCCGTCTTGTTCCAGTAGCCCATTTGTCATCAAGGTGCTCTGGTTCCCCAGCACCTGACGCAGACCTTGTTTGGCCGGGCGACGTCTGAGCCGGCATGTTATGCAACTTAGTATCTCTCACGGTATGAGGTAGGCAGTAGCTTGAAGGGTCTTGCCTAAGGACCCAGACTGGATTCGAACCCCACCCTCTCGGGTGATATACTGATGCCTTATCTATTGTGCGATCCAGTATATGCTATATCTCTCTCTCTCTCTCTCTCTCTCTCTATATATATATATATATATATATTATGAGAGTCTTATCATAAGATTCCACAAACAATGATAAATTAAACACAACATTCAAATCTACTGCTTCAATAACTTACAGACATTTCAAAAAGGCATAAGAAAAAGTGTCACCACTCAAACTTTTTCAACCATATAAGAACTTAAAATATACTGAAAAATAAGTGAAAAAATAACAGAAAATAATAAGCATAAAATAATAAGCATAAAATTAAACATTACATCAGGTCATTAGTAAATCGCTAATAGAGATCTTTTAAAAAAAAATTTCAACTTTACATGATCAACCATCAATGTAATTTTAAGAACCCAACAAAACCCAAAAGGAAATTGCTCTGTACAAAGTCTGTTTTTTGATCAGACTGACTGCAGTACCAAGCAATGACACAAAACATTACAGTAGCCCATAACACTTCACAAAGTCAATTAACATGGCCTTACTATGCAGTGTTTCTCTTTAAAATTCAAACCAAGAAAAAAAGAAAAAAACAGAATTAATGCCAGACCTTCATACACTGTACCACAGAAATGAGTCACTGGGTGGCGCTGTTTTCCCACTTTGGTAAAGAGATACGTTTTTCCTTCCTCTTCTGGACACTCTGCTGTTTACCAGGAGGGTGTCTTCATATAAAACAGATTGTTCAGCCCAAATACAGTCTCCAGCACCTCTATACGTTAACATTCCATTAGCTGACCCAAACAGAGCACTGCAAATTTATGGCAAACAATTGCATTATGTAATAGTTTTATAAAGACATCATATTTTTTGGTCAGGGCATCTATAAGAGACAATGCCTTTAGAAATCAGTAAATTGATTTCTAAAACCAAACTATTGTTTTTTTTGCAGTCAAACAATCACATATGTTTGACAACATTGGGCTCCACAGTGGCACAGTTGGTAGCACTGTTGCCTTGCAGCAAGAAGGTCCTCGGTTCGATTCCCTGTGCGTGAGTGGGTTCCTCCTACAGTCCAAAAACATGACTGTTAGGTTAACTGGTTTCTCTAAATTCTCTCTAGGTGTGAGTGTGTGTGTTTGTCCTGTCTGTCTCTATGTTGCCCTGCGACAGACTGGCAACCCGTCCAGGATGACCCCGCCTTTCACCCGGAATGTTAGCCGAAGGTAGGCACCAGCACCCCTACAACCCCACTAGGGACAAGGATTTTAGAAAATGGAAGCATGGACATATATATTTGTGTATAAATCAAATTGAATATTGTTTGGAAAGCAAAAAATGATGAATATAATAACAGTATATGTTAAAATATATACTAAATGAGTATATGGAAGCAAAATTCAGAAATCATAAAACATCCTGGAAGCCTTGCCTTAGACATGCAAAAGCAAAAATAACAGAGTATCACAGTATTACAAGATTCTATACTATTCAACTGTCTCATCATACTTATATTATTTTGTGGAGATTTGGGGAGACTCATAATATATAAAAGGTTGCATCTGGAGCACAGAAACTCCTTATATTAAAGATGAATAAGATGAAATGTACGGAACTCATCAAAATCAAAACTGCTCATATAAGATACAGAGCAGGAAATCATTCGTAGAAAATATTTAAAGAATATTCTCAGAAAAAAGGAAATAATGAGTAAGGAGGTTAAATAGATTTTAAAAAACAAAATGCACAAACAAAATGTGCACAGCAGTCAGAGTGAAACAGGAATAGAACGCAAATCAAGTAAACATAAAAATAAAAACAAAACTATTATAATAGCACATGGATGTAGCAGAGTATCTGGTGGATAATGGATGAAGGAAGTGTGACCTCAATGAGGACAAATTATATGCACATATTTATATTGTGGAAAATATATGAATCCACATGCAAACTGACTAAGACAAATAGAGAAAGAAATTAATTAGCTGTGGCATTTCCCTGTTCCTTTTTGAACTGAAATCAACATTTTATGGAGACCTTGGAGATTTGGAGTTCATCTTGTCACCGGTAGATCGCTGGTTAAAACCCGTCAGACTGGATCTTTTCGGTCTTTGTGTTTTTGGGCAAGGCACTTCACCCAACTTCCCTGCCTGTTGGTTAGACTTGCATCTGGACCAGCTTGATTATTGATTGTCTTATGAGCTCTCATGATTGTGCACAATGCATGAATAAACCTGATTGAGTGGTTCTACCTGAACAGTGCTTGGAAAGAGGTTTTTTTTTCCATGACACGCAGGAATTAGACTTTGGTTATATTTCAAACCATCAAAACTACAGCTCTCATTTCTATGCTGTTTCAAAGTGGGTTTTTCTAGAGACGGAAACAGACCTGCTCTCATTGTTGTTGCTTAGGCATAAAGATCTAAGCAATCTCAATATTTTGAACACGTGTTTTAGAAAGACGCAGGAGCATTCACACAGAACAGTTCTGGGTCTTGAAATTGAGAAGGAAGGGTATTAAGTGCAAAACTGACATTACTTACAAACACAGGAATAAACAATGCTCAGATTGTGATAAAATTGTGATCTGCACAATATTGGATGAGTATTGTGCAGATCAGAGAGAGATCAAACAGTAAATGTACATTCTTGTAAGTAGAACAAGTCGTCCTTAAACATAAAATGTATGAGAGCTGCACAAATATAAAACAGAGAAAATATCGAATTGATTTCTACTACTTGTACAAAAACCGTATAAGTAGAATGATTAGTTTCTTAGAGACTCATATAGGAACAAGGCTCCTTGTATCTAAGAGGTTAATAACTGAAGATAGGAACAATAACAAGATGAAGTATAAATTTAGTAACTCAGTTGAGATTTTTCCACTGTGTAAGGATGATTTGGTTATTTTAGATGAGGAATTTGTCAAGAAACAATGTATTAGTAGAATGCTGCTTGTTACAAGAGTGACAAGAAAGATTACGTTAGTAAACAAATACCAATGTTATATTTCACCTGTTTGATTTATTAGTAGTTATCGCTAAGTAATCGTTATATTAAGTAAATTATCTCTTTTTTAACTACTCGTTATATCATGAAAACAAGACAAACACCGTTAATATTTTAACATGAAACACAAAATAGTATACAGCAGAATATATTATTAAATGTAATGCTTTTTTACTCTTCATGACTTTATCAGTTCTTATCCTGAGACAAGCCTGTCCAGCTCAGCATCAACATTAATTAAACTAAACCTTAAAGTTGTGCATGAATTAAAAGAATTTTTTACTTTATTTAAACATCATACTCATTTTCATTCTCCTTATATATTTAAAGTACTGATATTCTGCCATTTACCGTAGTTTGAACAGGTGTTGGTTCAAGCTTGTGTAACATAGTTAATGTTGTATTGAATTCCACTTGTCATTACTTCCAAGTTGGGTTCAGGTGTAATGGGTGAAACAGCACCCCCTCCTGGTGGTTGGCAACGTTAAATATAGTGAACACAGACATCTCGTTGCCAGTTCACTAGAGATGGGCGCGAGGTAGGTTCACTGAGAACATTGTAACGGTTCTGTAAAATGCTCTGTTAGTTTGTTGCTAACACAAAATACTATTCCTCGTAAGGTGCTGTATTGCCTGTGACGAACCTGGTCCCTGATTATTTTATATTCTGTTTCACGCAGGTACACATTGTTTTATTTATTTATTGTTTTATTTCTTTGTAGTTCTGTCTAATGTTAATGTATGAAATACGGCCGTTGGCCAGTTCACGAGAGATGGGCGCCAGGTGCTGTATTGCCTGTGACGAACCTGGTCCCTGATTATTTTATGTTCTGTTTCACACAGATAAACTACATTTTTGTCTCATCCTGTGTCCTGGTCCCGTATTCACACAACGCAGAGCTGATGATAGGCCATTATAATTAAAAAGGTTACACTAGTCAGTTCTTAAGTAGTGTTAAGGCCATGTATTATCGCTCAAATCCTCCTAAACAGAAAGCCCATTAATTTACCAATCAGAGGATGCGACAATGATTAAAATAATAAATGAAACTTCTATGACAGCAAAACCCCAGTTGGTTTTGTACCAATTAATGACACAGAACAAACAAAAGAAAAAGATGAGTTGGATGAAAACCCATGAAACCCATTAATGCAAAACAAGTTCCTGATTCAGTATGGTCAAACCATGAAACAGATGTGGGATTGGTGAAATCCGCCAACCCATTTAAAGTGTAACTGACACCAAATGCTAGGATTCCATTTTGTCCTCAATATCCATTAAAAACAGAAGCAGAAGAAGGAATCAGCAAAACTATTGAAGGATTATTATAAGCAGGAGTGTTGGTGGAAATAGAAAGTCCATGCAATACTCCAATTTTTCCAGTTCTAAAAGCAGATAAGTCAAAGTATCACCTACTACATCACCTTCGCACAATAAACGTGCGAAGGTCACAATAAACGTGGTGGAAGACAGATCTTCGGCAGAAATGCCCAACCCCCACACACTGTTAACCGCGATCCCTGCTGAAGCAAGATTTTTCACTGTAATTGATATTTGTTCAGCATTTTTCACCATTCCTCTAGCCGAACAATCTCAATACCTTTTTGCATTCACTTACAGAGGTAAGAAGTACAGTTACACCCGATTACCACAAGGTTTCAAACACAGCCCACATGTGTTCAATCAAGCACTTAGGCAGGACCTAGAAGGATTGGAAATAAATAGCACATTGCTCCAATTTGTTGACGACATTCTAATTGCGTCACCAACACTGGATGATTGTCATCACGATTCAATGAAAGTTCTTGAAAGACTGGCTGAAGGGGGGTACAAAGCCTCCAAAGAAAAACTACAATATTGTCAGACACAGGTAGAATACTTGGGTAGACAACTCTCAGAAGGGAGTATTGGCATATCACCTTCTCAATTAGAGGGAGTCAGCAAAGCTCTATGCCCACAAACAGTTGGAGAAATGATGACATTCCTGGGCATGACAGGTTTCAATGCTGATTGGATAGAAAGTTATGCGGAAAAAACAGCACCACTAAGAGAACTCATGAAAGAACCAGGTTCAATTTTGCAGTATTTTGTCTTGTGTGCATCTTTTAACACATAGGTCTTATTGTATCATGTATGGAATACACTTTGAACGAGCTGTGTCCTGCAAATCATGATGTGATCTGTTCAAGCTGTACCGCAGTGCCACCAAACAGTATGTCAGTCACTTACTCCATGATTCAGGATGTCTAATGGCTTCCATGGAAGCCATTAAGTTGTGCAGAAAGCTTGGTGGAACTACACCACAGTCGACGATGAAACACCTTGTTAATGCTGCAGTTTCCAAGCTTCAGCTCTTCCACCTCAGCAGGCTGGTCCTAAGAACCCATTCAGTGAACATTGGACTGACTGTAAGCATGTTTTTAATACAGAGAAGCTCCCCACTGATCCTTTTTGGGCTTTGCTGACTCCAAATTGCAGATCATACTCCATATTGGTGCTGGTACAACAGGGTTAGGGGCATCCCTATTTCAAGAATAAGAGGGTCAAATGAGAGCCATTGCTCATTTAATTCTAGTGGAGGCTTATCTGTAAGTGAGCCACCTTATCCAGCCCATAAACTGAGTTGCTTGCCTTAAAAAGGGCAGTGACAGAGAAATTTAGAGACTATTTGTATGGTACTCAATTCACTGTCACTACTTACTGACCTACATATTGACCACAGCAAGGAGCTACAGTATATGTGATTGGCAGCCCTGTCCACCTTCAACATTAAAGTTCAGATTTAAGCAGGCAAGTTAAGCATCAACGCAGATGGTCTGTCAGGTCGATCACATGGCAGACTTATCACTGACACAGTATCCCCAAAGGAGCAAGATTGCGTCCATCACTTAACACAAACACACTTGGATAAATCACAAATCCACTTGACCCTAGATGAGGATAAATGTGGTGATCTTGTAATAGTTCCTCCCTTTTCAGCAGAGCAAATTAAAGATCAACAACATATTTAAACTTGTATCAGAGAAGTGATAGCTCACCTTGAAACTGGCGATAAGTTTCCTCCAACAGCCCGGATGGAGCTTCCTGACATCTATTTGCTGCTCAGAGAGTTGAGTCACCTTGAACTACATGATTACATTCTGGACAGAACCCAACAAAACACATTGAAGGGCATCTGCAGCAGCTGAACCAGTGCTGCGGATGTCTCCCTCCACTGAGTGTTTGCGGGACCAGGCAGCCCTTCTTTTAGAGACTTTGGCAACTTCTGAGCACTCCACGTTGCAGTGAGTTTTGAAATAAGGAAACATTTCTCTTACAAAAAGATGAATATATTAATTTGCTTGATGTGTGATGACACAATGTGTATTCTCAGTTCAGCTTGTCGAATATTAATTAAACTTAATGAAAATTGAATACAATTAAAGTTCAGGCATCTACGAGGGCTACAATTGATATAGCATTCAAATCTGTGCCAAGGTGTCGAGACAAACTTGTCAGTTAAATATTGGAAAGTCCAAATATCCGATGTATGTAACGAAAACCTCATTGTAATAAAATATGTTAAAGATATTAAATAACCCCCTGTGCCACCACAGCACGCCCCACGTTTGGAGGCCTCAGTCCTTGTCGCGGACGTTGCGGGTTCGACTCCCGGTCCCGGCAACCTTTGCCGCATGTCTTTCCCCCCTCTCCTCGCCCTCTTTCCTGTCTGCCTACTGTCAAAAATACGAGTCATTCGCGCCACAAAAACTCTTCGGGGGGGAAAAAAAAAGATATTAATGAAAATGCATCTAAACTAATGGAGAGTGTCAGTTTTTAGTGATTTTGTCACAGACAAAGTGGCCATACTGATGACACAATAATCTTTAGACATCTTGTAAAACTGATCAAATGAAGCTGGGCTAGTTCACCTGCCTGGTAAAAATTTCAGATGGCATGGGAAGCAAGACCAAAATACACATATCTAACTCCAAGCCTACATAACCAAGTGTACAGTGGTTATTTGTTCTAATAATTTCTTTACAATTTTATGTAAAGCATATAATCTAAATAATCATTTTAATATAACTATTATGTCAATCTCAATGTGCCACTAACATATTTTATGTTGATCAGGTTCCTTTACCCTCAAACTTTGGTATTGTGATCTTCTCAGAGCATAAATACACCAGCAGAGGCTTTGTCTTCAAGGCTAATTATGAGCAGGCCCCCAGAGTCTCCCTGTACTGCTCTCAATCATCACATGCCCTGACTGTGACTGAAAGATGCCTCAGACTTCAGTCACCAGCACCTTATTATATTTCTAATGAAACAAGGTTAATCTGTCAAGCATTCAAAATACATATGTGAACATTTAACAAAGAATCACACTTGAAGCAACCCTTCACGTCTCATTTAACCAATGAGAACAATAAAACATAAATTGACCTAATCTTCAACACAAAACCTCTTTTTCTAATGGTCAGTGCCTGAATTTAATATGAACATTGTGTTCTATGAACTGCAATCCTATCATTATAGCAAATTTGAGAATCTTGCAAAAATTGGTGACCTAGCAACCTCATAATAGAAAATTAGAAACGAAATAAGCAAGCAAACTTTAAACAATCCCCTCAACTTGCAAAGTTTGAGAAAAGTTATTTTGCTATTTGCATATGCTTTCTGTGTTTTTCACACATTCATTACTTTCAAGGGTTTTTTATTGTAATACCACGTTTGCTTGATTGTAATATGAAATTCGGACTGAGGTTCCAGATTAAGAAATTGAATACAAAAATAATGAATAAATAAATAAATGATAAAGTAATTCATGTGCCAATTATTTTTTTTCTTTTAAGGAGACCCGATGTGACTACAGAGGTTTTCCTGGATGGGAGGCAGTTGATAGCTTGGCAGAGTACCTTTTGAGCCTCAACAGAACAATAACTGCATTGTCAACAACAGAGGTAGAAAATGTCTTGCAGCTGTACTCTAACCTGCATACTATGGACAAGCAGCCCCACAAATACACCTTAAAAAAACAAGAAGAGCACATTATCAGGAACATGGAGTGGCTCTGCACCTGGTCAGCAAGCAGCTGAAAGGTAACCTGTCTAATATTTGAGACAATGGACAACTTGCTTGCATACTCACTGATGGAATCCAAGTCATGTGTTGCAAATACAATATTTTCTTCTTGTAAAGTTTTAAGCTTAGGACATTAATATGAGTTTGCTGAGCTCATCAAAATGAGAAGGACTTTTCTACTGCATTTCATTACTGCTCCAATCAAATCAGTGTTAATTAGCTTGTGTTTTTCTACTATTTGAATGACCTATTTGTCACACAGACTCTTCATGACCCATGGCCAGGCTGCCCAGAGACCGGACTCAACCAGAGTGTCTGAGTGAATTTGCCTCAAGCTGTTGAAAGAATATCATATAGTTTCTTGAAACTGGCCAAAAGACAGCAAGGGGAAGGTTTTACCCATCCCACATTCTATTGTTTAAACATTCTGTCACATTAAACAACTGCTTGAGGACTCCAGGCCCATACAGGACCAGATCAACTTATTGTTGGTCACCATCAACAATACCACTGTGTGTGCTTGGTAAGATGTCCTTTATTTTCAACAGATATTGCACTTTACAGATGACTTGACTTTGAAAGTAAACAATTTATGTAGTATTATCTTTCAGGCTACATGAGCGGCAGAAGAGAATAGACAGGGACACTCTTCTCCAAGGTGTGAATCTTCCACCGAAGGTGTCCCAGAAGCGAGACAGCTCCCCTCCATTCCTGTGGAACATGGACATAAAAGCATGGAGTTTAAGGAACCTGAAAACAGAGAAGGCGAGGCACTGATCCGACAACGAGTTGGTGGTAAAGCTGGCTCCGCACAGAATTGTCCTCCCTCATACCAGCCAGGACTCTTTTCACAGGCCCCAGTTCCTACCAGCTTCTTGTATCCACAGACTGACCAGCCACCATCATCTGCATGGTCCTACTGTGAGCAGAACCAGATGCCTCAAGTGCCATCCACTTCTTTGGGTTTCTGCTATGGTCCACAACCTCAAGTTCTGACCTCATTTGGACAAGGACAGTTCCCACCCCTGCCATCTCCTCTGGCTCCATTGTATCGGTACTATACACCACCACTTCAGTCATCAACCCCAGCAGCTGCTGCTGGTTCAGCATCATCATCACCATCAGCTCAGGCTCCAGTCAACATGAATCGCTACAGGAAGTGGAGACAGAATAGGGCAGAATTAGAAGATCAGGAGCGCCTGGCAAGAGGAGGGCCTCCCAAGAAGTGCCAGTGGAAGCAGGACTACCACTATCAGTGTTCAGTTTGTCGTCAGGCGAAAAACAAAAGCACTGGCCATACACAGATTAAAAGAAAATGGTACTGTCCAGCCTCTGGACAGACTATTTTGGAATGGAAAGAGTGACTGTTTGAAGAATTTTCTTTTTAGTTTTCTTCTTTTAAAATCGTGCCATCATTTTTGTTAAAGCTGAGAATTGTTTGTAAATTTTGACAGAATGACTGCCATGTTATGAGGGCTTACTTAATAACTGTATTGGTCTTTATCCCTCTTTGTTTCAGAATAGTACATGTAATATTACAAACAATTGTGAAACCTTTTTTGATAAACTTAATTTTCTTGTGACTTCAGTTTTTCATGAAGCTAAATCACCTTAAAGTTAAATATAGAAACTGAACTTTCAGTGAAATTATTCTGTTTCTTTATATTGCTGAAATTTAGTGTCAAACTAAATCTGATTTATTCTGTGTTTAGCTATAGAACAATTACATATTACGCTTTGTTGATATAAACACTAAGAAATTGTGGTTTGTTGTGAGTTTCCAGTTTTCAGGGGATAGAAATTCAAGCAGTAGGTTTTATCTTTGCTAGATGTGGAGCTATTTCTATCGGTTCATATGATGTTGCACTAAGAATACTGAAGGATGTTCTGGCTTAGCACACTGATAGTTTTATATTCTTTTGAGGGAGAACAATTTTGAAGTAGATTAATAATAAACACTGCAAAAACCTAATAAATAGAAAAGAAAATTAATGGAAGAATTTGACATTCCCTTTATTATTTTAGTTTGCACTTGGACAGGCTGAGTTTATGGCTGACAGATGAAAAAAACATGTGTGATCTGAAATTCTCTGTTGCTACTTGTATGTTTTTAGTCAGCTTTTAGGTGCTGTTTTATATATGTCGAGGTATATTGCTAGCCCTCTGTGAATGTAGTTGTGTAAGAATGAATAAATGTCATTGATCATTTCTTTGCGTTTTCTATCATTTTTTTGGTCCTCTCAAAAGTGATAATATTAACAGTATAGTAATTCAGTAAATCAGAATGAAGAGTAATTTGGATGTTATGCTATATTAAACTTGAAATTAGTGTAGAAATGCTTAGTTGAGCATAAAACAGGTATTACTACAATGACATGAACACTGTTGAAACATGTTCTTGAGTAGAAGTTCCAAATTTTTCTTTTTTCTTCTCCACCCCCTTCTTTCCCCTTTTTTTCTCTTCCCCCCATCAAGCAGTCCCTTTTGCCCCATTTTTCAGTCTAAACAGTTTTACCTCAACTTCCATTTAAATTACAGATATGTTACCACGTCGCTCCTGAACTGTCCTCTCCTAAATGAAATTCAAGCTGCAGTATGTAACTTTTATTAAATATATATACATTGTTTTACATATTTGTTGAAACTGTCATTATGTTGTGAAAGCATGGCATGAGAGATAATCTGTGAAAAATGTATTTACTCTACCTTCTCCTGGTGCTACCTATGAGAGGCAGGAGGCGGATCTTACTGCCTTCAATCACAATCTCACGTTGCTGCTCATTCTTCCTCCCCCTTGTTCTGTCCTATGCTGCAACTAGCAAAGCCTGTTGTGGGTACTCAGTGTATTTAGCATAGCTACCAATGACAGCAAATAAACAGTCATTGGTAGAAACAATAAGTTGTTTCTTTGTCATTAACACAGCAGTAAGTGAAGTTGACAGCGCTAAGGGTGACCTCCTGGATCTGATTGGTTGCTTTTGACTGAAACATTGCATTACGTTAGCCAGCAATAGAAGTTCAGGGAGGAGGTGAAACGGATTAATTTTTTAATTTATTTTTCAGATTATCTGTCTCATAACAAACTGGACGACATTGTGATAGCTTTAACAAATATGGAGAAAACATTTTTTATTAAAGTTATATACTGCAGCTTGAATGAAATGAAACTGAATAGCATTTTTTGGGAAGTTTTGATTGCCTTATATATTCAATTCCCTTCTCACCCACGGCGGGTGGTTCTTATCCTCTGAGCTCGGGTCCTCTACCAGAGGCCTGGCAGCTTGAGGGTCCTGCACAGTATCTTGGCTGTGCCAAGGACTGCACATTTCTGGACTGAGATGTCTGATGTTGTTCCTGGGATCTGTTGTAGCCATTGATCCAGTTTTTGGGTGACTGCCCCGAGGGCCCCGATGACCACAGGCACCACTGTGGTCTTCACCTTCCAGGCCCTCTCCAGTTCCTCCCTGAGGCCCTGATATTTCTCTAGTTTCTCGTGCTCCTTTTTCCTGATGTTGCAATCGCTTGGTATTGTTACATCTACCACAACGGCTTTCCTCTGTTGTTTATCCACTACGACAATGTCTGGTTGGTTCGCCATTACCATTCTGTCTGTCTGGATCTGGAAGTCCCACAGGATCTTAGCTCTGGCGTTCTCCACCACCTTTGGGGGTGTTTCCCACTTTGATCTCGGGGTTTCCAGTCCATATTCTGCACAGATGTTTCTGTACACTATGCCGCCACTTGGTTATGTCGTTCCATGTACGCTTTCCCTGCCAGTATCTTGCACCCTGCTGTTATGTGCTGGACTGTCTCAGGGGCCTCCTTGCACAACCTACACCTTGGGTCTTGTCTGGTGTGGTAGATCTGGGCCTCTATTGCTCTGGTGTTTAGGGCCTGTTCCTGGGCGGCCAGGATGAGGGCCTCTGTGCTGTCCTTGAGTCCAGCTTTTTCCAGCCATTGGTAGGATTTACTGATATCAGCCACTTGGGTTATTTGCTGGAGGTACATCCCATGTAGGGGCTTGTCCTCCCATGATGGTATCTCTGGCACCTCAACCTCCGTTCCCTGTTGTCTGAGACATTCACTGAGCACATTGTCTGTTGAGGCTTTGTCCCTGATGTATTTATGGATCTTAGTTGTTTCGTCCTGGTCAGTGGTTCTCACACTCACTAGTCCTCTGCCTCCTTCCTTGCGGCTCGTGTTCAGTCTCAGGGTGCTGGATTTGGGATGGAACCCTCCATGCATTGTTAGTAGCTTTCTAGTCTTAATATCTGTGGCTTTTATCTCCTCCTTTGGCCAGCTAATTATTCCAGCAGGGTATCTGGTTACTGGCAGGGCATAGCTGTTTGTCGCACGGATTTTGTTCTTGCCATTGAGCTGGCTTCTCAGGACTTGCCTTATTCGCTGGAGGTATTTAGCTGTGGCTCCTTTCCTTGTGGCCTCATCGAAGTTGCCATTTGCTTGTGGTATACCTAGGTACTTGTAACTGTCCTGTATGTCTGCTATTGTTCCTTCTGGGAGTGAGACCCCTTCTGTGCGGATGACCTTCCCCCTCTTTGTGATCAGCCGGCCACACTTCTCTAGTCCGAATGACATCCCAATGTCCGTGCTGTAGATCCTGGTGGTGTGGATCAGTGAGTCGATGTCTCGTTCACTCTTGGCGTACAGTTTGATGTCATCCATGTAGAGAAGGTGACTGATGTTGGCCCCATTTTTGAGTCTGTATCCATAGCCAGTCTTGTTGATAATTTGGCTGAGGGGGTTCAGGCCTATGCAGAACAGTAGTGGGGACAGTGCATCTCCTTGGTATATGCCACATTTGATGGACACTTGTGGTTTGCAGTTAGCTTCAAGGGTGGTTTTCCACAGCCTCATTGAGTTTGCAATGAAGGCTCTTAGAGTCCTGTTGATGTTATACATCTGTAAGCATTCAATGATCCAAGTATGCGGCATTGAGTCATAGGCTTTCTTGTAATCAATCCAAGCCATGCACAGGTTGGTGTGTCGGGTTTTGCAGTCTCGGGCAACTGTGCGGTCTACGAGGAGTTGGTGTTTGGCTCCTCTGCTATTTACACCGATACCTTTCTGTGCCATGCTCATGTGTTTATCCATGTGTTTGCTTATCTTGGCCGCTATGATACCTGACATGAGCTTCCAGGTTGTGGAGAGGCAGGTTATTGGTCGGTAGTTGGGTGGGACTGGCCCCTTTGATGGATCCTTCTGGATTAGGATTGTCCGCCCTTCAGTTAACCATTCAGGGTGAGTCCCACTTTGTAGCAGCTGGTTCATTTGGCCTGCCAGTCGCTCATGGAGGGCAGTGAGTGTCTTTAGCCAGTAGGCATAGATCATGTCAGGCCCTGGTGCTGTCCAGTTTTTCATACCTGAGACTCTTTCTTGGACATCTGTCACAGTGATGGTTACCGGAGCTTGCTCAGGGAGGTTTCTATGGTCCTCTCGTAGAGAGATCAACCACTGGGCATTGCTGTTGTGGGATGCCTCCCTTTCCCATATGCCTTTCCAGTATTGTTCAGTCTCCAGCCTTGGTGGGTCTGCTCTGTTGTTATTACCCTGCCATTGAGAGTACACCTTAGCTGGTTGAGTGGAGAAGAGCCGATTAATCCTTCTGGATTCATTCTCCCATGTGTATCTCTTTAGGCGGCTGGCCAAGGCTTGGAGCCTCTGTTTGGCAGTTTCGAGTGCTTCAGGTATGGGCATCTGCCTGTACTTTCTGGGTACTTGTCTTTTCATTGTACCCTTGTGGAGTTCTGACAGTTGGCTCACTTCCCTCCTTGTTACCTTGATTTTAGCCTCTAACCGTCTTTTCCATGGTGGGTATTGGGTCTCATGGTTGCTCTCAAGGATCCCTGATGCTGAGTTGTAGATCAGCTCATTGGTTTCTGTTATGGTATTGGTAGGGATCGTTCTCAATGCTGCATTCATATTCTCAATGAGACTTTCTGATGGTACTTCACTCAGCCGTTGTAATTGGCACCGAGGAGGCCTGGTTGTCATTCAGGTCATGATTCTCTCTCTCAGGTCAGCAGCTGTCTCGTTCAGCTCTGATTCGCTCAATGGGGCCGTGACTTGTAGTTAAGTCCCCACAGTTCTGACATCCGGGTTCCTCCCTTTTGCCGTAGCATTTGTGTTGTATCTCGTCAATCTCAAGTTGTGATAGCAGTTGCCGTTTGCGGATGTTGGAACACTGAGCTACTAGTTGTTTAGCGCTTAGTGTTGACTGGGGATGTCGAAGTAACCATTCCTTCCCCAGTCTTTGCATGTAACCTCTCTGATTAGGGTTACTTGAGTAGCAGCATTCCAACAGATTCACATTTTCATCTTTTTTTAAATTTGACTCTCATTTTAAATCAGACAGGAAAGATCTCGGCTGATAGCTTCCTGAAAACTTTTCGAGTGGGAAGCTGTAAGATATGAGTTGGGTAAAATATTTAGGAAGGATCCCTTCAAGTGTCAAGCTTGTACCCCAGATATGCTTGCAGTTTCAGTGGATGGAAACCGCAAGCATTACCATTTCAAGAATGTATTGTAAAATGTGTACAATATAACAATTCTTTGTATAAGTTAGTGATGATATGTTTTTAAGTAATGTATAAACATATGAAGAGTTAAAGCATCTAAATTTTCTATTAATTTCTATTATGTTCAACTTTAAAGATCTCTTTAAAGTTGAACATAAGTAGGTCTGAGAGGTGTCCAGAGCGTCATCCTGAGAGAGCTGCAGCACTTAAAACAGATGAAACTGCAGGCAAGAGAATATTATCTACAGACTTGGTCAGGAGCAGAGAGTGTTAGCTTTGACAATACTTTTGATGATGACTTCAGTAGTGACTCACAAGTTTCTGATAATTGTCTGTAATCATTTGTGCTGCTGACAAAGATCTACACTAGCTGTTCAGCTCCTTCTGGATTGACCAATATGTCTCAAGTAAAGTTTGTTTGTTCATAAGTCACAAAGAGACACCTCACAATTTGTTCTTGTGGTTTCATGTTTCCAAATTGGCAGTGTTTTATTTCATTGATTTTTTTTTTTTAGTAGTTAATATGTTTGTGCCTTTTTACTTTCTAAAAGGGCTTACTGCTGTGATTACTTGCACAGGCATGTCATTCATTCTGTTTCTTTTTCACTTATGTTTCTGCATATCTACTGTATTTCCAGGTAATAGTAAGAGTGATTTTACTGTAGTTAATAGTTTTAGTTATTCTTTTTACTTCAAATGGAGTCATAGCACTTGCGCTTATGTTTAGCATTTAAAAATGGCTACAACACTACATTAAGCAGTCACAGTGATTCTGTACTAACTAACATAACCAAGACATCTTTTTGGATGTTCTACTTTTCTTTTTTTTATTAACATGTGCAGCTCTGACTTATTTCTTATTTCAATAAACACACAGTGTATAGTGGTGTTGTCTGTAGTCACTTGAATGCTGTTCAATTTTTCTGTCAATTTCTTTATTAAAAAGAAATGAGTTACAAAGTTTCAGTACATGTCAAAGTGATATTTTAATGCAGTACTCATGGTTCTGATTTTTTTCATACAAAAAATTCATCAAACATGATTTTATAAACTAAAAAGCATAAAGCTTAATGGACACTTTACTAAGTAGGATATGTTCTTAATCTGTTAGTTGATAAAAAGCCAGTAATGAAGCACATTAAAATGTTGGACCAACATAACAAAAAGTGGTTTTAAGAAATACGATTTTCAGCTTTTAGGTAATCGTTAAGGACATTTGAAAATTAGTTATAACTGCATACATAGAACTAGCAGGATTAGTTTCTGTAACAGAATCTAGTCGCCTCTTTTGAACCTGATGTCATGGTCAATTTTTTTTCCTTCCAGTCATGGACAATCACTGATTACTCGGACATCACTCCTCAAATATTTATGACATGTATTTTTATATATTTAATGAATATTAATCTTTTGATATGTATTACATAGATTATTATAAAGACATATATACAAAGAAATGTATAAAACTGTAAGGCCATGTGAAAATATAAATAGATTTATATCAGATGCGGCAACCTCCATTATCCTCGTTCTCAAAAAGCAAGCCTATACTGTTCTGCTGGATGTTCTAGTGCTGCGCTGCTGTACAACTCAAAGAATAAAGCACACTTCATACCAGGTGTTGATTGTAAAATATCAATAAGTTATTTTCTGATCCTCCACCTAAAAAAGAAAAAAACAAATGAAGAAAGAAGGTTGAAAATGTTCATAGTTTGGAGAAGTTATTTTTCGTAACTTCTCAGATAATAATGGATTTTAAGTGCATTTTATTTCCATGCTGTAGTCATCAAGCTGAACATTTATCTTTTTCTGTAAAGTAATAACGTTTTTGAAATCGGATAACATTTTACCAAATGAAGTAATCAGAAGTCGGTAAGACTCCTCACAGCAGGAGAAAATTCTCACAGAAGCGCATCAAATGTGCTAGACGCTCCAAAGCGCCTGCTCCAGGGTCCAGATCACAAATTATACTCTAACATATATTGCTCTTATACTAATTGATAGGGAGCTCCGCAGTTGTTCTCTGTTCATAAAGTTGAAAATGTCTACGCACCAAATGCTCAGGTGCGCATTATGACAGTCTGGAACCAGTGAACTGCACTCTGTCCTTGGCTAAACTGTTAGGGGGGGGGAGGTGGGGAGGCGACATATTATCTCAATTAAGTTTTTACTGGTTTAGATTTTTAGACTACGTAAGCTTATAAGCGTAAGCAGTGTAACTGTTTGGCGTTTGTCGTCTGACGTGTGAATAGTTTGAGCGTAACGGTGGAGCTGCGTGCGCATTCATTGTCCAGCGCACTGCACTTGTTACTATCTTACCAAAATCTACGCTTTAATTTCTTTCCTTCCTCAACAAAGTCAGCTGGCTAATCCTCTATCTATGAAACACATAACAAACATAACATAGCTTCACACACTTCTGCAAGTTGTACAGTTTAACCTGGCGTCATGCCTTCAAGACAATACATAGGGGAAACTTGACCAACCTCTAACGGCGGCCGGCTTGTCAGGCACTGAGAAGGGCAAACTTTAAAAAATGTTTTTTGTGCTGTAAAGTTCACAATTTTTTCTTTCTAAAAGAGAGGTTGTGTAGCCAAAGCCTTTTCCCTGCCTAAATCCCCTCAATTAACAGCTAGTACTTACATCTTGTTGTGTCCCAAAGATGCAATATTATCTTGAATTATTATTAAGTGTCCAATGACAAACTGACTGCACAGTCATTTTTTTACCACTATACAAACAAGAAAAATCTCTCATAGTGCTTCAGTTATTTAGAAAAGTCTAAAAAAAATCAAAACACAAAGAAAATGACCGTTTCAGATTTAATTTCCAGCTTGTATGAATTATAAAAGGCACAGTATTAAGTAATTTATAGGGCCATAAAGTAAGTCTGTTACCTTCAGTTGTTATACAAAAAGGAAAGTAACATGTTTGATAGGTATTCTATCAAATATGACTTAAAAGAAATGTCACTTTGTCATTTACACACTTTAAATTATGGACCCCAGGAAGAGTAGCCATGTTTAAGGCAATGGCTACTGAAAACACAAATAAAGTCCTTTGAAAATGGGTCACTGGACATGAGCTCAGCAGAGGGGCTGTTCCACCAGGTGTTTGCTAATAGCTGCTGCCAATAGCCTTGAGGGGTTCCATGTGGGACGTATGCTTTGAAGGGCACTATCTCAGCTAGAGACTGAAGAGCCAAGGAAAAGCTGTTGTGGCAAAAGGCCACAAAAAGCTTGATGACATTATAACATAATATACAGCTCCAAAAGTTGATTTTCCATTATACTTCCCCCTGAAATAGCAAAATAATATTTCTAATAAGTGCAAAAAAAAAACACTTCTTGCCAAGCAGAGCAGGGCAGTCAATGAATGAATTTTTACTTCTTCTTTGCCCTAGACAGCACATAAAACGAGTAATTCATTAATTAAAGCAATCATCAGATAACATATCCATAAAGTGTTTCTAAAATACTTAAGTGTGGAAGCAGTTCTCACATGTTATTGAAGGATGATAAGTGGTGAATCATGGGTTACCTTTAGAAAGACAAAATAACTCCCAAATCAGCATTTCTTTTATGACAAAAGGCCTAATTACGTTATTTGGAGTTCTTTCTCTATGCTTCTACGTTTCTGTGCAAATACTGACTTTTTTGTATGAATTTGTTTCACTCTGCAATACCAGAGATGTTGTGACTTATGTGGTATAATTACTACTGATTCCTATGGGAATGCCCTTTTTTGTCCTTATAAAAAAATAAAAACAAATAGAAAGAAAGAAAAGGAGTCCGGAATGTCAGTAAATATAACCACAAAGTTTATAAGTAAACAACTGCTTATTTTTGCAGACCACAGCCCCACTTATCACCCCTCCCCCCATCTATTCATATCCACAGATGGCAATGTCTTTCACTGTATCCTGGCATGTTTGACTGAGGTGGGGATAAACTTTGAGAGGGTACATTAGTAACACTTTTAGTCTCACCGCATTTGTCCTATGCCCAGTGATTGATTCAAACAGGTACACCTTTTGTCTACTACATTTCCGGCAACCTTAATGACAAGAAAAGAAAAAAAACAATTATAAAAATAAAATAAGAATTAAAGTCAGAGTGTACACTGAAAAATGAAAACTAGTATGGTGACTTTTATATTTTATAGTCCTTCTAAACTTCACTCTCCTTTACATTGACTTACACAATTTCTCAAATTAGGTCAGAGGTTGATATTATATTATTAGTAGTTAAATATTAATAATATTTAACTGCTTTAGATGTGGCACAGAAATGAAAAAACTAATACTTAAAGTATAACAAAACCCAAAACAAGTTTTTGTTGCTTTTAAACTGTCTATAAAGGTTTTCTGTTTCTGTGAGAATTTTGTTTTAGTGCTTGACTCCTTAAGTCAGCAGTTGGGTTTTCCTAATAGTTACCGTGAAAGTCATTGACACAAAAATATGAAATAATACTACATCCATGTCACTCAGCACTCATTCTGGTATATGACCGTCTCACTCAGCCCCACAGCCCCACACGGTGGTGAGTCAGGAGTTGGAATAGCAAGCGTTGTAGTGAGTATTAATGATAGCATCATTCTGCTTTAAAAATGTGTGATTTATTTGTAATATTGACAATATTGGAATGGATCTGCTCTGCTCTGATTACTGCCACAGGTATTCTGCAGGACAGACAGCTGTTAGACTGACTGCAAGTCTTTCTAGAAGCGAGGGGGGAATCAAAGCAATCTATGCTGCTTGCTCAGGACACACAGGCTACAGCAAAATTGTAGAGGAATGTTGACTTAAGAGTCTCCACCACACAAAAGAGAGTGGCTACATGTATAACTAGCTGTTTTGACAAAAAGTCTGAAGAGGAGTATGACAAAAATCAGCGAAGACAGCAACAAAGTGGATAAGCTTTGTCGCTATCTTTGTTAATCTCCATCTCCAGCCATGTCTTTTCCCTCTGCCCACTTGTGTCAAATTTGCATAGGCTTGGCTTATGCTTTCAGGGCAGTTAGATGAATTTATAATAAATACTGTGTACTTGTCCAAAGGCTCACAAACAAGGCCAAGACAAGCATTATTATTATTTCAGAATTTGAGGTTAGTATAACACAAATGTACATTAAATGCACAGTGGCACAGTTGACAGAAGTGTTGCCTTGCAGGAAGAAGGTTCTGGGTTCAATTCCCGGCCCAGGGTCTTTCTGCATGCGTGGGTTCTCTCTGGGTACTCCAGCTTCCTCCCACAGTCCAAAAACATGACTGTCAGTTTAATTGGTCTCTCTAAATTCTCCCTAGGTGTGAGTGTGTGTGTGTGTATGCATGGTTGTTTGTCCTGTCTGTCTCTGTGTTCCCCTGTGACAGACTGGCGACCTGTCCAGGGTGAACCCCGCCTCTCACTGAAAACAGGCACTAGCAGCCCTATCGACCCCTGGTATAAGAAAATGGATGGATGTGAAAAGACATAGTCACAGGACTAAGGAAAACAAAACTTACACTTTCTCTGCTTATTTTCAAATAGAAACCCTGACTTAACAAAATGGCATGGGCAGCAGGTGATTCATATGATTGTTGACATGGCTGGTCTATGGGAGAGACAGTTGGCAGAGTGGGTGGAGAGGCAACTGGAGAAGTGCTTCTGACTCTTGTCTTCTTCTGGAAAGCCGGAAAAGATGGAACAATAGGAGGAGAAACAGGAACCAGATCAAGCACAATCACAGTCTCTTCCTGGTTCTGTGCTGGCACAGAACCAGCATCCAAAGATTATTTCACTAGGATGCACTTTGGATGCTCCTCAGCTATGGTCTCTGTTGGTTCATAGACCAGGTTCTCAGCTTTTTCACCAGCCCACTCCTCTTTAGGTGAAAAAACCTGCTGTTCCATGGAGGTGTGGGGCTGCACTGGTACAGACATGCCTAGGAAAGACATAATTTTACAGAAAACAGAAATAAATGTCTATAGACACATGTCTTGCTCACTCTCTGTGGACTTGATATCAAGCACTACAGAAGTACACACACGCTCACACACGTACATGCATTACCTACAGAGAGAAGAAATTCATAAGCACTCTGCATCTTCTCAAGAAAATTATTTGTAGTAGCAGTGGGCTCCAGATAAGTAATTACATCTGCTACCCACTTGCTTGAAGACTTTTCTTCCTTAGCAAAAAATAAAATAGGGTTATAGCCTAAAGCAGGGGTGTCCAAATTATGGCCCGCGGGCCAAATGTGACCCATGGACTAGTTTTTATTGGCCCGCAGCAAATTCTGAAAATATAATTGAATATGGCCTGCAGAAAAAGCTTGAGCTCAACTCTGTTGCACTGTCAGTTTTAACATGAGATGGAGCCTGCCACAGAAACGAAATTAAGCGAAGGAAAACTTTTACCGTGAGTCACCAGAAATGGCAACACCAAAGAAACGCAAAATAGCAACCGAGTGTAGGAGATTTCAAACACGGAGGGAAGATGACTATTTTTTCAAAGAAATCAACGGAAAGTGTGTCTGTTTAATTTGCAATTAAGATGTTGCTTTAATGAAAGAGTATAATGTGCGTTGGCACTATGAGATCAAACATCAGAGCTACACATCGTACACTGGTGCCAAACGAACACAGAAAGTCAAGCAAATGGCAACTAGCATGTAAGCTCAACAGCAGTTTTTTTGTGCTAATAAAATACAGGAAAGTTATGAAGTCACTAAACTTATTGCAAAGCACAGAAAACCGTTTTCAGATGGTGATTTCATAAAGCAGTGCCTCATCAAAGTCACAGAAATAATGTGCCAAAAAAAGTGTCTGATTTCAACAATGTGAGCTTATCCAGAAATACAATGCTGCGGAGAATCGAGGACTTGTCAGCTAACCTGAAACTTCAGCTGAGAGACAAAGCTTGTGCTTTTGATTTTTACTCGAGAGCGTGCGATGAGAGCACAGACGCCACATACACACGTCAGGTGTTTGTTCTTATTGCAGGGAAACAGAAGGTGTAGAACATGTGTTGATTTATTGTACAAAATATATAACAGAGAGAAAATAATTGGAAAGGGTGATGGGGAGTTCAGTGAATATGAAAAATTTATTGGGGAAGCAGCAATCAAATTATACAATTCAAGCACTTATTAAATATTTAAAAGATACAAAATTAGCTGAAAGGATTTAGTTTGTATGTTTGTGTAAGTGAAAAATTATGTATATAATTTAGTTATTTTAAGTTTTGAAGATAAATAAGGAAAATGAATTTCTGAATTACATCTCCGTCCAGGTGATGGCAGTAATGCACAAAGTTTGTAAACTGCCAGAAAACGCTACAGAAGAAGCAGAAGAAGAAGAGGAAAAAGGAAAAAGAAAATCACGTTTCAGGAACACAAGGCTCAGCAATGATGACGAAACGACCAAATATACTGTTAACAGGTAAGGTGCTGCTTACGACTTTGATGTCCCATTTCCTCATAAAGTTTGCGATCTAACTACGCTGGACGTGTGTAATTTGAAATCTGTTTCGTGTTAGCAGTTCTCAACACTCAGTGGATGTTTATGTAGAAAAGTGGGAAGGAGAACATCTCCTGTAACGTTTCCTGAACTAGGCATGGTTCCAATCCATAAAGTGATTCTAAATCTTTTAGAGTAGGGGTTTCACAAGGACTGAAATCCTTATTTTATCCGTAACTTGTAGGAAGTGTTGGTTCAAGTAAGGGTCAGTCCAAAAACATTGCTATTTTACATGCATGGCTTCGCATGACGTTACCAGAGTAGTCTCTGCTGTTGATAGTTTTGTTGTATTACTCAGTTTATTACAACAGCTGATAAGAACCTCTTCGCAGGTAAGGAATTGCGTTCGTGCCTAATTGAAATTCTGTAAACATGTGTTTTGAGACCTGTTAGTAAAACGGTCCATGCTTGTTTGGAGCACATAGTACTTTCCCTTATGCCTGTTGTGGATTCACCATTTTGCCATTTGTGCAACAACCAGGTCCATTTTCACCAGTTCCGAGTCCCTCAAGTTTTACCTTTGGACAAAAGATGAGAGTTTGTTAAAAGTTTAACAGGATTTAATGACAAAATGATCAAATGTGTTAGAAACGTACAATAGGAACAGATACAGAGTGACATTGCCACACTTGGCTCATCTTATGGATGAAACCAAGTGAAGCAAAGACTGTAGCACATGTTTAGCTTTTTATTCTTTTTTGCATTCTGTACCCTCTAAGTGTTGTCGAATCAGTTTCAGTTTGTGTATGGATACCTGGCGTCAGTCATACAAAAACATGGCGTGTGGCGTCTGCATGTCAGCAGTTTAAAAAGTAGGCAAAAAGAGCATCAGAACATTTTCCTTTAAAAAGAGGGACACGCTGAGAATGCTGCCTGTCACCAATCTTATTTACTATCAGAATAGAACCTTTAGCAGAGTTAATCAGGACAGACCCATCAATCTTAGGTGTAGCAGGTAAAAATGTTGTCTCAGGATACCAAGTAAATGAATCAAAATCGGAAGCGATGATGATAAGAGGGACCCGGCCCTCAGAATTATCCAAATTTTTACAGGTCACCTAATGGGTTTTGATACTTGGGAATCAACATTACTATGGATGTTTCCAAATTGTACAAAGCAACTTATGGGAAACTATTGGGTCAAATTCACAAGGATTTAGAAAGGTGGGACATTTTACTGCTATCGTTTTTTGGAAGGTTTGAAACAGTCAAGTTGAATATTCTCCCCAGATTGCTTTATTTGTTTATGTCACTTCCTATTTGAATTCCAACAAAAAGTAAAAAAAAAAATAAAATTGTCAGGTTAAATACCTATGAAACACAGATTAAACAGACACAGGAAAGACAAGAGTGTTAGATTCTTTGTCACTCGCGAGGAGAACAGACAGAGATGTGCTTTCAGTTACAATCTCCTACAGCTCTGAAACCACAATTGCCTGCTCCTCTCTTTTTATTGTTTTCAGGATCCCTAATCACAAAGAACGCTGTAACTCTAAAGGGAGGGGAAAACACTTCATCACATAGCTACAGCGCCAATGACAATCACTAACTAAAACACAAATTATCTTGCACTTGATAGTCTCATTCCAGACACAGGGTTAAACAGAGCAAGTTGTACATCTTCATGGTCAGTTTTATAGCAATCTAGCAGGTCAAAGAGGCCTTGCTTCCCGCCGAGAGATAACCCTGCAGAAACCTGCTGTCTTTCCTTCATTGAGGCCTTCTGAGAAAGGAATCAGGGTAAATCAACAATACAAAAACATTCTTAATTCTAAGATGAAATTAAACAATAAAAGCATACAAGAAAAGATACATCATAAAGATACATTAGAATAACAAATATTTGATTAATAACATCACAATTTATCCAACAAAAGCAAAAATTGATTTCTACTTTTATTTGGCAGAAAAGAAAGGCCAAAATAAAATTTACGCAACTGACCAGCGGTAAGCCTTACAGAGGTCTTAACTCACTAAATTTAAAATTGTATTATTGGGCAGCACAATTGTGTCCAACTGTGGATTGACTAATACAGAATACAGAAATAATGTGGTTGACACTGGAACAAAGCTTGTGCCCTGAAATTTTATTGCAGGCCCTTGCATTTTGTTCAACTGAAATCTAGAAGTACAACATTACAAATAAGTAGATGAAAAGTACACAAAAGATTTTGAGCAGGATTTAAAAAAAAGTATCAAAGCTCCTCAATCTGTATCCAGGGCCTTGAAAATTTGGGATATAATGTATTTTTTTACCTGAGCAACATGATTCAGGGTTTTGAGTCTGACAAAATAAGATTATAATTTTTATAGTTAACTTGCTTCAATCATTTGGTCATATGGTCATATGGGTCATATGGAAGTATGGGTTGACTTCATATGACTTTTACAGATTTTTGCAGTTAAGAAGTTACTTGATGTCCTACACTCTTCTTAAGTCATGACCTGCTGATTTAGAAATGTTCTTCATAAAGGTCACTAAAGAAAAAAAAATCTGGTAAAACTGTCAAATCTATATAAAAGTTTACAATGATGTATGTCGGAGGGGTCTCCTAGGATAAAGGTGGGAACTAGAAATTAATATTGTGATTGATGATCAAGAGTAGGAGCTTGTGTATGAAAATGGACATAAACTGGCTAACAGTCCAACATGGAAAGAATTTTATTGGAAAGTAATTGTTAGATATTTCAGAACACCATGTATTATTTCGATATTTGATGAGGCTAAAACAAATTTGTGTTGGAGACAATGTCGAATAGTTAGAGATCACACTCATTTTTTGGGGTTGTCCACATTTTGGGAAGGAATTAGAGAGAAAATTTCAAATATTTTACACATTTATATTGAATGGAACCCCCTTGTTTTTGTTATGGGTGTACTCCTGAGTAATTTATTAAGTAACAAAAATCAGTACCTGTTTGGAATCCTTGTACTGGTAGCAAAAAAAGAGATTACTGTATGCTGGTATAGGCCTTTTCCTCCCACTATAAATCAATGGAGAGAGAATAGTGAGTTTTTATACAATGGGGAAAACAAAAGAAAAACTAAATCTATCCATTGATTTATTTAAGAAAAGCTGGAACCCTGTTGCCCGGTGACAAACTATCGACCTCTCCTGGGTGTACTCCGCCTCTTGCCTGGAACATTAGCTGGAGATAGGCACCAGTATCTCCCGACCCCACTAGGGACATGGATGTTAGAAAATGGATGGATGCATGGAAGGTGGAACCCTTTCATAACGTATTTGGAATTGACATTGTAGCTGGTTAAATTTTATGTAAATACACATGTTTATTCTATGTGTGTCTGTCATTATGTAGACAAAAACTGCATGAGGATGATTTTCCCTTTGTTTTATATTTGTACTTTTTTTCATACTCCACTGATCAATAGATTCATTGGAATTTCAGCTCTCTGAGATGTTCAGATGTTCTTGTTCAACTGATTTGTTTGTACTGGAAACTGATGCTTGTGAATTAATGTGCTAAATATTGATTTTGAAAATAGAATGGTTTAAATAATTAATGAAATAAAGACTTGTTAAAACAGGAGATAAATGTGTGGATGTGCCACAACATTCTACAGCTGAACAGAAGCAAAACTGAATTTATTACCTTTTGACCTAAAGAAGAACAATCCAGAGTCAATGCACAGCTTCACTTGCTACACCTGGAAACTACAGATCAGGTCCAAAATCTGGGTGCACTGAACGGCTCTGACCTGAACCTTCAAAGCCACATAAAGACAGTTACAAAGTCGACCTTCTATCACCTGAAGAAGATTTCCAGGACTAGAGGACTAATGTTTCAGCTGCATGTAGAGAAACTCATCTATGTGTTTTATCTTTAGTCGCATTGAACAGCGTCTTCACAGGTCTGCCTAAAAAAATCAATCATCAAGCTGGATCTTATCCAGAACGCTGTAGCTGCCGTTCTAACTAAAACCAGCAAAATAGTCCTTACACTGGAGCCGTCCTTACACTGGCTCCCAGTAACTCAGAGAATAAACTACAAAATACTGTTAGTTTATAAATCACTGAACAGTTTAGCACTACAATACATTAAAGATCTGCTGTTGTATCAATCTTTCAAACATCTCTTGTCTTCTGGTTCTGCTCTGTGGTGTGCTCAGTCTGTGTAACTTTACAAAAATTCAGAAGTGTATGGCTGCGGCAACACCGTGGGTCAAGACTTTGCACTTTGCATCGCCTCCTTACACTTGCTTCAACATCTGGTGCACATTTTTCCTACCACACTTTTTTCTTTCACTCAACCTTCTATGAATGTGACTGTTCTCTGTAAACTATAATCCTAAACAAATGCAAGCAATAAAGGTTTAAAATATTTCAAATATTTAAATAATTTAAACACTTTAATTTTTTAACATAGGTGGCTAAAAATATAGACCTTTTTCCCATAAGATAGCAAAATAGTTTTTTTTTTAGCTGTAAATGAAAATTACTGACTTTATTAGGATACTCATAGATGTAAAAAATAAATCGGTCATTTCCATTCACCTACAATATCTGACAGAGTGCATGATTTATATTTTAATGACACTTTGCTCTGAATATAATTGTGAGTGTTCAATCTAATATAGTGGAAATATTTCCTCTACATCCACAGGAACACCCGGAGTAGGGAAGACAACTTTGGGAAAGGAGTTGGCTTCAAAGACAGGGTTGACATATGTCAACATTGGTGAACTGGCACATGAAGGTAAGACCCACAACAGAGAAATTTGTTATTGGTTAAAAAAAATACTATAGAGGGGAGAGACTTTCATCCTGATGTTGATCCCCCAAATAAAACTTTATAAGCTGTTATCTCAAATTACCATACCATACCAGCTTTATTTATGAAGCACTTTATACACCAACAGGACCAAAGTGCTATACACAATCATAAAATACAATGCAATTATAAAATAGAAAAGATTGAATATAATATACAGTCATGGCCAAAAGTACTGAGAATGTTTTGTGAAATTTTAGGCAGGATCGGGGGTGATCGATGATAAATAATGACAACACGGTGTTCTGCTAGAATAAATGTGTCCTTTTATTCCGCCACAGATTACAGTAAACTCATTCACACAACAAACAATACGTAATGCTTAAATTCTTTCAATCCGCTCTTACCGTGACACAGTGAACTGGAGAGCCGACAGTCCGGGCAGAGCTATAGCATCACGTAATTGGGCGTCTGTGCGGGAAATTTAGTGCGCGCTGTAGTCAACGGCTGCCATAGTTGTACGACAGCTGTGTGGTTTATTTCTCAGTATTTTAATCCATACTAAACCTGTTGAGCAAAAAAAGAAAGTGGTCGGACGAATATGTACAACAGAGGAGCTCAATACCCCAATTGCGGGAATGTTTTGAGTCGATCTCTGCAACAGGTGACAAACTGAAGGCCCCCAGGACACTGAAAGCAGCACTTCCTCTTCTGACAGGCTTATCAAAAATATTCACCGAGATCCAAAACGTTTGGAGCTTCATTAAAAAAAATGATAATTTTTTTAAAAAATCAACAAAACGTGTTAAAATTAATAATCAGTAATTATTGTTTCAATAAGGTGTTGTGCAATTCACTGCGTTTCGGTTCCATTTACAAAAAAAAAGGGACTCAAAGACCGACTGACTAGCAGAGCAGGAGCTTAAATTGGCTAATCAACCACCGCTGTGTTCATGAGAGGCTTATTAGTAATTAAGAAATAAATATAAAGCCTGGAAACTTGATATTGTAACAGACTGAATGTTATGTTTTTAACGTAATCTCTGCTCGGCTTGCGGGGCGCAGGCGGTTGCAATGGCAATGGGTGTGCTTACACGACAAAGTGAGATGGAGAGTAAAAAGGTGCAAGTGGTTTTGAGTTGATCACCTGTTTGGTTTATTTAATCTTTGTTTACCTTTGCTGTGGTTCATCACAGCTGCTGTAGTTTCTGAACGTTCAATAAACGACAAACTTGGACTAATTACCTCGTTCATTTGCAGTAAACGTCACAAACATCAAATAGGACAAATATATTTGATTAAGTTTTAACAATCAAATGGCTTCTACCATGATAATTATGTGAAATTAAATTAATTATATCCTAAATTTAGAAGATTTGCCTTTACATTTACAGTGCTCTTTGGTTCCTCCAGTCTGTAGTTTCTCAAATTGACGTCATCAAACCATATTTCAGATCTACTATAACTAACTGCTGGCCTCAGGTTTGCAACCAACTTCTGACTGAGAAACCAGTAAACTGCTTGTAGTGTCAGAATCTCACTGAGGACGAAACCCGATTAGGTTTTCTATCACTTTATCATTTCTGATATATCTGATGTATATTCGCATAGAAAATGAGTCAGTAGGCTTTAATTTACAATTTTTATGTCTTTGTGTCATGAGGTAGATCTCAGCTGGCTGGTGAGAGAAAAAGTAGATCTTGGTCTCAGAAAGTTTGAGCTCCTCTGATGTACAACATGGATTCATGTGTATCACGGAACGGGATGAGAGTCAGTGTCCCATCTGCATGACATGCAATGCCAAGTTGAGCAACTCTAGTCAGGCACCGGCAAGACTAAGGGAACACTTCTTGAAACTGCATGGAGATGGGGAAAAGTAAAAAGGTATTTTGTGGATTCAAAACAACAAAAGACAAATAAAAAAAAAAAAAGTTAAGAATTGTTAAATTCTTTAAAAAATCCAAATTTATTTTTAATTGGTAAAATAGCAAAAAATAAATAAATATATATTCGAGGGCTGAAATTCTTTTATGGGGCCAGAATAAAGTAATACCGTAATTTGTTGTGAGTTTGTGCACTGTGTTGGTTTTCTTCTTTGAGCAAGGTGGTGTTCATGCATGGCTCATTTTGTGCACGAGTAAAAAAAGTATATACGTATGTCTTGAATTTTGAAAAAAAAAATCATATTTTATTTATCACTAAAGAAAGGTTCAGTGAATGCGCATTTGAAACTGATGGGTTTGGTACCTCAAAAAGTATTATTATTTTTTGCTTGAGTTCAATTTTATCACCTAATAACTGAATAGGTAGGTAAGGTAATCTTATTTATATAGCACATTTTCACCAACAAGGAAATTCAAATTGCTTTACATGAATTAAAAGGAAATACAAACAAAATAACAAACCAAAAGTAAAGAAAAAAGGATCTAATAATGTTGATCCAAATTATATAAACTGGATACTACTATTCAGGGTTGCTAGATAAGTATATGCACGTATCCTCTGGTCTAATGCATTTTCTGGGTTGGAAGAATGGGAGTCTAAGATGTAGTGGCTAAGGTAGTTTTTCTGGATTTTAAGTTTGTTCTAATCCCTCTTCTGGGTTGGTAGATAAGGAGAAGTAACAATATAAGCTAAATGTTCTTGTTATGCCCCCCCGTTTATGGAACAGTCTGCCAGAGAACTTGAGGGCGGCAAAAAATGTTGCCGTCTTTAGGAGCAGGCTCAAGAACCATCTTTTTAACTGTATTTCCTGAATTGAATCATTTCTGCTTAGTTTGTGCATTTTCTATACAATTGTGTGTTTTTTCTATGAGGGTTTGGGGTGGGTAGTTGTTTTCATTGATTTGTACATCACTTTGAGCTGCTTTTAGTATGAAGGGTGCTTTATAAATAAAATTGATTGATTGATTCATAAAGGCTTATTTTATTGTGGCCATCATGTTATCCCTTCCTTCCTCGTTCAACTGCAGAGGGCATAACAAAACCATTTTCTTTTTTAACCAAATTTAAATCATGAACTGATCTGAACGACATTGAAAATTTTAATCAATTTTCAGTCTGTTTACTTGACTTGGAATCTCTTTGAAATGATTTGAATCAATTTTGTAAGTGCTTTAAGATGTCATTTGTTGTGAAATAAAAACTAAATTGAAATAATGCACGTTATAAAATGACAGTGTCTGGCATGAGTATTTTTAATTAAAGAAAAATTTGTCAGTACCATATTTTACCAATTTATTTATGAGAGAAAGACTTTCTAAATCTTTCCCCAGGCCAATATTATGACGGGTATGATGAGGAGTACCAGTGCCCTGTTTTGGATGAGGACCGGGTGAGTTAAATTCTTTTCTAACCTTTTCAAACCACTGTTTTTGTCCCATTCTTATTACATCAGATGTTTATTATTACATCACCTAGGATAGCTATATTTTTATGCTGATTTGCAGTAAATAGTACATACAGTTGTGGTCAAAGGTTTACATACACTTGTAAAAAACATAATGTCATGGCTGTCTTGAGTTTCCAATAAGTTCTACAACTCTTATTTTTCTGTGATAAGAGTGATCGGAACGCATAGCTGTTTGTCACAAAAAAAATTCATAAAGTTTGGTTCTTTCATAAATTTATTATGGGTCTGCTGAAAATGTCACCAAATCTGCTGGGTCAAAAATATTCATACAGCAACATTAGTATTCGGTTACATGTCCCTTGGCCATTTTCATGGCAACTAGGTGCTTTTGGTAGCCATCCACAAGCTCCTGGCAAGCTTCAGGTCGAATGTCTGATCACTCTTCTTGACAGAATTGGTGCAGTTCAGCTAAATGTGATGGTTTTCTTGCATGAACCTGTTTCTTTAGCACTGTCCACATGTTCTCAATGGGGTTTAAGTCAGGACTTTGGGAAGGCCATTCTAAAACCTTAATGCTGGCCTGGTTTAGCCTTTCCTTTACCACTTTTGATGTGTGTTTTGGGTCATTGTCCTGTTGGAACACCGAACTGTGCCCAAGACCCAACCTTCGGGCTGATGGTTTTAAGTTTTCCTGCAGAATTTGGAGGTAATCCTCCTTCTTCATTATCCCATTTACTTTCTACAAAGAACCAGTTTCACTGGCAGCAAAGCAGCCCCAGAGCATAATAGTACCACCACCATGCTTGACAGTAGGCATGGTGTTCCTGGAATTAAAGGCCTCACCTTTTCTCCTCCAAACATATTGCTGGGTGTTGTGGCCAAACAGCTCAATTTTTGTTTCGTCTGACCACAGAACTTTCTTCCAGAAGGTTTTATCTTTGTCCATGTGATCAGCAGCAAACTTCAGCTGAGTCTTAAGGTGCCTTTTCTGGAGCAAGGGCTTCTTTCTTGCACAGCAGCCTCTCAGTCCATGGTGATGTAAAACACGCTTGACTGTGGAGACTGACACCTGTGTTCCATCAGCTTCCAAATCCTTGCAGACCTGCTTTTTGGTGATTCTTGCTTGACTCTTGACCATCCTGACCAAACTCCTCTCTGCAGCATGTGATAGCTCGCGTTTTCTTCCTGATTGTGGCAGTGACACAACTGTTCCATGCACTTTATACTTGCGAATAATTGTCTGCACAGTTGCTCTTGGGACCTGTAGCTGCTTTGAAATGGCTCCAAGTGATTTCCCTGACTTGTTCCAAGTCAATAATTCGCTTTTTCAGATCCACACTGAGTTCCTTTGACTTTCCTATTGTAGCTTTTGTGGCTGAGTCTAATCACTGGGTCAAATGAGCCCTATTTAAATGGGCTCATGAGAAGTCAACAGCTGTAGTCAATCAGAATCACTTACAAGAAGTGAAGGGGCCATTACATGAAGCTAATTTGATTGACACAACTCTCTACATCACCAAAATTGACAATTTATGTTGCTGTATGTATATTTTTGACCCAGCAGATTGGGTCACATTTTCAGCAGACCCATAATAAATTTATGAAAGAACCAAACTTTAAGACTGTTTTTTGTGACAAACAGGTATGTGTTCCGATCACTCTATCACAGAAAAATAAGAGTTGTAGAACTTATTGGAAACTCAAGACAGCCATTACATTATGTTTTTTACAAGTGTAGGTAAACTTTTGACCACTGTATGTACTGTATATACACTGCTCAAAAAAATAAAGGGAACACTCAAATAACACATCCTAGATCTGAATGAATGAAATATTCTCATTGAATACTTTGTCCTGTACAAAATACAGGACAAAGTACTGTACTTTGTACAGTACTTTGTCTGACAACAAAACATTGCTGATTGTCAATCAGTGTTGCTTCCTAAGTGGACAGTTTGATTTCACAGAAGTTTGATGTACTTGGAGTTATATTATGTTGTTTGAGTGTTCCCTTTATTTTTTTGAGCAGTATATATATATTTCTATACACACATATATAGAAGACTCAAGTGATGAGCGGTGAGGTCCATAGATGGTGAGGGATTGATTTAATCATAATTAGATTTACAAATTGTTATTGTTTACATTTGGAAATTTTGCGCATGCGGACGTTGCTGGTGGGCAAAAAGACAATTCTTTCAGATGTCATGCATAGCCGCGCTGCCGCAATAGAATAATTCTGTTTCCTCAATGAAACTTGGACATGTAGATATTATTAATTTTATGCTGCACTCCACAGCAAAGGGAAAACCCGTTAAAGTACAACTCAAAACCACTCCTTCTTGCCACAAAAAATAAAAACATTTTTCCCACACAAAGAGCAGAACATTCAGTCTGTTGCAGTAGTATGGTTTGAGGCTTAATATTTATTTTGCCATTATTAATAAGTGATTGCTGTGGTAAGAGGAGAAAACTATAAATATTTTGCTGCACTTGACTTTACTGTATGGCCAGCTCGCCGTTACTGTCTCTTACTCTGCGCTCATGATGTCTGGAATCATGAGTGCCCCCTGCCTCGAGGCAAGAGAACTGCCTGCCTCACCTTGAATCCGTTCTCTGCCACATGCTCTCGTAGAATAGCAGCCAGTGCAGTCAGCGAGAGATTGATCAGTCCCAGGTGAGGCTTAGCTCGCTACTTCCTCACCAGCTGTGCTTCTGAGCATTTGAATGGGAAAATGTGAAAATTCAGCGATTTTGAAGAAAAAAAAAATCAAAATTGGTTAAGCTAAATGAAAAATAGGTATTTTATAGTCCAAACCACAGGTTGAAAATAGCAATCTAAATTAATTTATCATTGTATATTATTTTTCCATGTTGACAGGTGAGGCTGTGCCTCACCTGAAAAAATAATCAGGATTATATTTTGAGGCTGTGCCTCACCTGCTCTGCTCTGCAGAGCTCTGCCTTACCTGCCACCCCTAACGTCACTGATTTTATATATATATATGTTGCTGGGCTCAAGCACAGATGACATCCGGAGTTGTCTACAAAAAGGGTTTTATTTACCTTTATACAAAAAGTCAGCCTGCCGACACTCGGTGCCTAACGCTCCCCAGCAGAACGGGAAAAACAGTAAACTACCGAGCAAACGGCACGTTCCAGGAACACACAGCACACCGACACATTCACTGACATAAAGGAAATATGACTACCAAAGATCAATGCACGAGACAGACACAAAACCAAGTTCAGAAGGAATTAAGAAGCTACAATGAACAATGAATGAACTTATTATAAACAAAACAAATTGAGTGGGGTACCTAATAAACTAATAAATTCGGTGTCTCTCACATATATCAGTTGTACCATATCCTTCGACGAATATGATTTTCTTCCTCTATTTGTAACCACTGATGCTCGATTTATGAGGAGTGGATACACTACAAAATGGGTGCCCAATAAATTGTTTATGTTGAAAAACGAGATATTTACTGCCTGTTGTTCGTTGTTACGTCGTCTCTCAAGGTCCGTTGATGCCTTGTATAAGAGTGAAACCACAAAGACAACAGTCACTTTCAACTTCACAATCTTCCAGAATTATATTCAAACAATCAAATGTATAAAATCACACCAACAGCTCATCATACTCAGCAGAAACCAAATCCAAAAGAAGAAATTCATTACCTTAGAAAAATACAAAAATATGAAGATGCGCCTTCTGAGGCCACTGCGTGTGGCAGTTAAAACGGTTCCATCCCAGTGATCTGATTGGCTGTTTTAGCTCAATTACTTTTATATCAAGGCGTGTTTCTACTGTCTGATGTGTTCTAACGTACCGTTTAGAGGTGGTCTCAAACAGCCCGTAATGACGTGTTGCTGTTTGCACGCCAGAGACCATGGAGGTGTTACCAAGGCCAAGGGATGAATTCATTGCTGTCTAAGCTGTCCTCCCTGTGCACTTTCCTAGGCCACGAACAATAGATGTGTTCATTCCATACAGAAACATTTTACTGAAGAAAGTGAGACCAAAATTTATCAGCTAACCATGTTTTTCATCCCTTCAAACTGCCTCAAACTGGTTCCTGATCCGCAAAAAGCTCTCCTGACTCCTCCTCTGACCCAAGGCATCCAACAGATTTTGACTATGAAATGTAGCACGTTTCATATAATATCCTCAAACTCTGATAAAACAGACATGAACAGTTTCAATACCAAAACATCTGTTACACTCAATATTTAGTTCTGATTAGTTTTCAACTCCTTTGGTTATAATGAACTAAAACATTTTCAAATGAATATATGTTTGATACACTCTTAAGAATGTGATCTAATACGAAAAACTACTGATTAGACTAGTTTTATTCAAATCATGCTCATTATATCTAAGAAAAATGTTCTACTGATTAAGTCATGTATCGATTAAACCATGAGTCTAAATCTAACCTAATCTGAGGCCTACTCAAAACAATCATGATCCGTCTTATATTTAAACATGCCCTAAAGTTAAACACCATTAAAACTAGCATAATTAAACTAATATTTCCAACATTTGCGATCTACCAATCAATCTCAGGAAGGTTTTTTGATCTTGATAGTAGCATCTTCAGGTGATAAACTGAATGCCACCAGGAGGGTGATTTGAGTATGTCCTCTTAACTTTACACCTAATTTACCTAAAATCTAAATTGTCATATTTTCACTTTTTGAAATAATGTCTTTCAGTTAGGACTCTGCTCCATGCAAGCAAATTGTGATAAGCCACACTTAATACATAAAGATTCAAACAGCAGCCCTCACGTCCAGGATGACCACATAATTTGAGATGGGGGGAGAGGGTGTTCAGACTGAGAAACAACTGCCTGAGTGGTTTCAGTTTGACAGTACAGACTGAGTAATGCTGCCTACTAATCCAAATTAGCCACTTTGGTATCTTTGATGAATACAGGTAGGTGCAAATGAATATAATCTGGATTCTCGGATTGCACAGGTGGTGGATGAACTGGATCAAAAGATGATGGAAGGTGGTGTAATCATAGATTATCATGGCTGTGACCTGTTTCCTGAACGATGGTTCGACATTGTTTTTGTACTTCGCACGGACAACACCCAGTTGTACACCCGACTTGAAAACAGGTAAAGTTTTTTTCTCCCTATGTTAACCTTTTAAAATTGTAAAACGTTTTCAGGATTCAGACAAGCATGTCATTAGTTTTGTTTTGTTTTTTAGCGTGTTTTGGATGTTTCTTTCTTGGTTATTTTATTTTAATGCGAATTTTCAGTGCCAACACATCTCCTATTAAGGTAGTTTTCCACTGGCAGGTGGCACACTAGCAGGTTAATGTGCGGTGCAGTTTGGTTCTACCCCAGATAGTGAGCTTTTCCATTACACTCTTTTTTTCCTTTAGTATTGTGGACAGGCTGGAAGCAGCAGGTGTGGTCAACTCTCTGCTGATGTTTGCAGAGGCACTCAACAATGGAGAACCTCAAGGTTCTGTTGGACTAAAATAAACCCAGATATTTAATTATGTCTTGTAGAAATTAATTTCTGTGCCAAACATAAAGACTCAGATCAGCTGATTGTTTTGCTATCCATATAAATACACTGGGCCACTTTTTCGGTTTAAGTAGTGCAGGATGTATCCACGTAGCCACCCATGAACTATATACTTTTTTAAATTCAAAGAAAAAATAAAATTCACATCACAAGACAATATTATGTAGTTCTGATGTTTTACACTGTCTGCCCAAAACTGCAACTCCATCAGAAAGTCAGTCACAGTCGCACCATTTCTCGCTTCTTTTATTGCTGCCCATTCTTCGAATTGATGTACTGCTTGCAGCAGCGAAATGGACTGCCAAGTTACGGTCATTCTCTGCAAAACTTAATGCATGCGTTCCTAGCGCTGCTCCTGATTAAACTCATAATTGTTCTTCTTTGTCCTCAACATGTTACAATGTTGTTTGGAGTTTTCAGTGTTCTAAATCACAAGCCAATCAACGAATGCGATCAGCTGTCAATTAAATCGCTTTGCTCTGTGCGGGTAGTTCTTATTTTTCAATGTGTTAGTCAGGTGCCAGTGTGGGCAATTTGGGTTAGTATACAGCATTTTTCAGTCTGTACTGTCAAACTGAAACCATTCATGCAGTTGTTTCTTAGTCTGAATGCCCCATCATCTCAAATTATTTGGCCAACCTGTTTGTGAGGGCTACTGTTTGAATCTCTGTGTTAAACGGGGCTTATCACACATTTGGGGAGTTGCATGGCCTCATACATCTGCTGTTAAATAAGTTAGCACATGCATCTTCAGTGTTTTGCAAGTATTTGATAAAGTTACAAGAGATCACATGTATTAAATTTCATAAAATGTTTAATGTGGTACATAGTAAAAAACTCATGTAGCTAGATGTTAAGTAACAAACAAAATCTATACCACATTAGATTACATTGGTTAATTTGCAATCTTCATATTACATGCAATATGTTTAAGATTTAAGGTGAACAGAGACGGGGCTGAGAACAGATTGAATTTCAAAGGGACCAATAAACCTTAGATAAAACTTGCTACAAGACATCTTTAGATGAATTTTTCCTGATGGAGATCCAAACGTTTTGTCCAGGTTGATACACAAGTGCAGGAACCCTTTTGTGGTCAGCCAGAAAGTGATTCTGAACAGAAGTGCAGTCCAGGGCAGCAGAAGAAAGCACATGGGTGAAGTTTCTTGTCAATGGAAGAGATCTGGGAAAGCACAGCACCCAAACCAGAATCAGAGGCATCAACTTCTATGCCTCAACTGGGTCGAGGTGTCAGGTCAAGTGAAAATGGAGGCGTCAGAGAATCTGCTTTTGAGAAGTTAAAAGGCCTGATCTGCTTGGGGGGATAAAATGAACTGTCTCTTGGGGGAGGTCAGTTGGGTGACTTGAGACACAATCTGACTGAAATTCTTAATGAAATGCTGGTAGAAATTGGCGAAGCCCAAAAAGCTCTGAAGCTGTTTGTATAGATCAAATTTGTTCTGAATCGGTCTTCCTGTGACCGATCTTGAAAACATATTTCAGAAAGGTGATGGAAGGGACAGGAAAATGACTAGCATGTTTGTATTCAGGGTTGCTTGACGCAGTCTGAAAATGCTATGCGACTTCTCACTGAGGCACTTGCAGTAACATCTCAAAAGGTTTTATTGGGCTTTTTTCTTCTGCTCCCTCCATACCCATCTTTGCCCTGCTTGCTCTGTTTCTATACTTCTCTTTAGAGCCTCTGTTTCCACATCCTCTGGATCTATAAATTATGGATCTCAATGCTATTGATCAGATTTTCTCAATAAGACGACTTCGCAAAGTGTTCTGTGAGGACATATTTGACAGGATATAGTTTGGACTCTTTGGATGTTTACAAAAATTCTTGTCTGTTCACATTATACCTGAAAGACATGGAGGATCTATATTTACTCAGATACATAACAACATTTCTGCTGTTTGGAGTTGGCGTGATACCTCATTTGTCGACAAATGTAAAACACGTCAGCAGCTGTTTTGGCCCTTGTCAAGTTGCCTGATCAGTGTGTTGGATTGGGCCAAGTAGTGAATCCTCAGACTGACATGCCGTTGGACCAGAGCTGCAAGTTGGATGAGATTCTTGCTGGGATTTGCAGGTCAGGAAAGGTCACATCTAATAGCAATCCAGAACAAGAATCAAACAGAGAAACTATTATTTTATAAATTGTGGAGCACTTTTCTTTTTTGTTGTTTCCCTTACCTTTTTGTTTTTCTTTTAGGTTTGTTATTTTGTTTGTATTTTCTTCTAATTTACCCAAAGCACTTTGAGGTGCCTTGTTGCTTAACATGTGCTATATAAATAAAATTACCTTTACCTATTGTTGAACGTATTTTCTGCACCACTCTCTGGACTCTCTGGATGCTCTCTGGATGAAACTGCTTATTTATAGACATATTGACTGATAATGTTGATGTTCTGATGTGTCCAATATTTTTTACAATACATGCCAAATATACCTTCTAAAACTGGATATGTTCTTGTCTTTTCATTTGCTTACAGGGGTTATACTGGAAAGAAACTACAGGACAATGTGCAGTGTGAGATCTTCCAAATTATTTATGAGGAAGCCATGGAGGCCTACTCTGAGGAGATTGTCCACCAATTACCAAGTAACACCCCTGAGGACCTTGAGGAAAACCTCCAGCAACTAATTCAGTGGACTGAGCAATGGATAAAGGATCATAACTAAAACCTGGAGTTCACATTTTTTGAAGAATAAATGTATTTCTACCAAATAAATGAGCATTTATTTTAGTAGACATTTCAATTATTAACCCTTATATTCCCCTATAAGAAAAATAGTGTAAGCGGGAGCTAATTTTATCCTTCAAAGCACTCCTTCCATGTCTTGAAGGAGTCCAGCAGTTTAATTTTCTCTGAGTGCAGCTTTAAAACTGTAAATACAGGCCCAAAACTGTACTCTAAGTAACATTGTAAGAGTTCTCCTAGAGCCCTCTCAGCCTAAAAATTCCTGCCTAGTTTTGGCTGTGATCAGTTGGTAGAGAAAAAAAAAATACACACACACAAAAGCATGTATGAGCATTTCATAGTAAGTTTGATTTCTCATATGAGAGATATTGAGATGCAAAACATGCCGGCTCAGATATCGCCCGGCCAAACAAGGTCTGCGTCAGGTGCTTGGGAACCAGAGCACCTTGATGACAAATGGGCTACTGGAACAAGACGGAAATGGGCGAGAGATGAAAATGTGAATCTGTTGGAATGCTACTACTCAAGCAACACAAATCAGAGAGGTTACATGCAAAGACTGGGGAAGGAATGGTTACTTCGACATCCCCAGTCAAGACTAAGCGCTAAACAACTAGTTGCTCAGTGTTCCAACATCCGCAAATGACAATTCCTGTCACAACTTGAGATTGACGAGGTACAATACAAATGCTACAGCAAAAAGGAGGAACCTGGATGTCAGAACTGTGGGGACTTAACTACAAGTGACGGCCCCATTGAGCGAATCAGAGCTGAACGAGCCAGCTGCTGACCTGAGAGAGAGAATCATGACCCGAATGACAACCAGGCCTCCTCGGTCCCAATTACAACGGCTGAGTGAAGTACCATCAGAAAGTCTCATTGAGAATGTGAATGCAGCATTGAGAACACAAGGGAGAATGAATCCAGAAGGATTAATCGGCTCTTCTCCACTCAACCAGCTAAGGTGTACTCTCAATGGCAGGGTAATAACAACAGAGCAGACCCACCAAGGCTGGAGACTGAACAATACTGGAAAGGCATATGGGAAAGGGAGGCGTCCCACAACAGCAATGCCCAGTGGTTGATCTCTCTATGAGAGGACCATAGAAACCTCCCTGAGCAAGCCCCGGTAACCATCACTGTGACAGATATCCAAGAAAGAGTCTCAGGTATGAAAAACTGGACAGCACCAGGGCCTGACATGATCCATGCCTACTGGCTAAAGACACTCACTGCCCTCCATGAGCAACTGGCAGGCCAAATGAACCAGCTGCTACAAAGTGGGACTCACCCTGAATGGTTAACTGAAGGGCGGACAATCCTAATCCAGAAGGATCCATCAAAGGTCCCAGTCCCACCCAACTACCGACCAATAACCTGCCTCTCCACAAGCTCATGTCAGGTATCATAGCGGCCAAGATAAGCAAACACATGGATAAACACATGAGGACAGCACAGAAAGGTATTGGTGTAACTACCAGAGGAGCCAAACACCAACTCCTTGTGGCCAGAGACTGCAAAACCCGACACACCAACCTGTGCATGGCTTGGATTGATTACAAGAAAGCCTATGACTCAATGCCACATACTTGGATCATTGAATGCTTAGAGATGCATAACATCAACAGGACTCTGAGAGCCTTCATTGCAAACTCGATGGGGCTGTGGAAAACCACCCTTGAAGCCAACTGCAAACCACTTGCACAAGTGTCCATCAAATGTGGCATATACCACGCTACTGTTCTGCATAGGCCTGAACCCCCTCAGCCAAATTATCAACAACATTGGCTAAGGATGGGGCCAACATCAGTCACCTTCTCTCCATGGATGACATCAAGCTGTACGCCAAGAGTGAGCGAGACATCGACTCACTGATCCACACCACCAGGATCTACAGCACGGACATTGGGATGTCATTCAGACTAGAGAAGTGTGGTCGGCTGACAGAAGCCCAGAAGGAACAATAGCAGACATAGAGGATGGTTCCTTGTGATCTCGCCAAATACCTCCAATAAGGCAAGTCCTGAGAAGCCAGTTCAATGGCAAGATCCGTGCGATAAACAGCTGTGCCCTGCCAGTAATCAGATACCCTGCAGGAATAATTAGCTGGCCAAAAGAGGAGATAAAAGCCACAGATGTTAAGACTCGGAAACTACTAACAATGCATGGAGGGTTCCATCCCAAATCCAGCACCCTGAGACTGAACACGAGCCGCAAGGAAGGAGGCAGAGGACTAGTGAGTGTGAGAACCACTGTCCAGGATGAAACAACTAAGATCCATAAATACATCAGGGACAAAGCCTCAACAGACAATGTGCTCAGTGAATGTCTCAGACAACAGGGATCGGAGGTTGAGGTGCCAGAGGGACCATCATGGGAGGACAAGTCCCTACATGGGCTTGTTAGAATGACCCTTAGCGGCAGACTTTAAAGAGGAGTCTTGAGGCAGAAAAATATAGTGCAGACCAACCAGGTGTTTAATTCCCAACATTTAACAAACATACAAATCCTGCATACAATGGGCAATGCATCTCTGCAGCAGCCACACCCACACTGATGTGGCCAACCTGTAAGCTTTTATCGTCCCTGGCTGCACCAATCCACAACCCCCCAAAAGCAGGATAAAACAAAATACATATACACCAAACAAGACAACAAATCTTCAACATAATAAACACTCTTCATTTCCTAGCAATCATTTCATTTCTAAAAATACCCTTATAAATATAAATCCAATTAAGTTCTAAAAGGCACAGTGTTTTGCTCCCCTCTATATTTGGTCTCTCCCAGAACCTTTATAACAGGGGTCCCCAACGTCGGTCCTCGAGGGCATGCATCCTGCATGGTTTCGTTATCTCCCTGATTTAACGCACCTGGATCAAATGATGGCTCGTTAGAGGCCTAAGAAGAACATTGACATGTTGAAAAGGTTTTCACTACTACCAAGGAGAGAACTAAAACATGCAGGATGCATGCCCTCGAGGACCGACGTTGGGGACCCCTGCTTTATAAGGTGCCCAGGTCCCCAGGGAATCTTGTAGCCTGAACACCCTACAGGAAAGAACTGAGGTAAGCCACAATCTACATACACAATTCAAAACATTTCAACAGATACAACATTCCTATTTTGTTTGCTTTATTTTAACAGGACACCATCAGTTCCAGCTGAGATGCCCCTGCAACAAACACAAACAATAAAATACTTCAATCTGTATCTGTCTCCTCTTCCTTCATCATACATTTAAAATGTTTTCATACAAGTAATGTATGGTACATCCCTTCATTACAGGGATGTACCACCAGCAAATAACCAAAGTGGCTGATATCAGTAAATCCTACCAATGGCTGGAAAAAGCTGGACTCAAGGACAGCACAGAGGCCCTCATCCTGGCCGCCCAGAAACAGGCCCTAAACATCAGAGCAATAGAGGCCCAGATCTACCACACCAGACAAGACCCAAGGTGTAGGTTGTGCAAGGAGGCCCCTGAGACAGTCCACTTAGGAAGCAACACTGATTGACAATCAACAATGATTTTGTTGTCAGCACGAGAATATTTCATTCATTCAGATCTAGGATGTGTTAGTTGAGTGTTCTCTTTATTTTTTTGAGCAGTGTCGTTTGGATAGCAGAGTTTGGATAGTGGTTATTTAGTTTGAGACAGTTAGTTTGGAGAGTTTAGGAGATAGATAGATAGATAGATAGATAGATAGATAGATAGATAGATAGA
>VMRN01000106.1:617567-642737 GCA_010277015.1 Poeciliopsis turrubarensis | reverse complement strand
AGATAGATAGATAGATAGATAGATAGATAGATAGATAGATAGATAGATAGATAGATAGATAGATTTAGGAGCGTGAGGACAGGATAGGTGTAGGATGGAGCCAGCGAGAAAGAGGAGGATTACCCCTATATGGGAACATTTTGATTTGATAAGTCCTAACAAAGTAAGGTGAATTGAACATTTGCAGATGCATTAGGTTTGCTTATGAGGAACTATATTCTTCACTGTTTCTTATTTTATTTAAAGGTGAGGTGTTTATTGTGCTCCAAGAAGTTGGCGTACAATAATAACACAAGCATTAACCTGTTCACTACCCTCTCCCTAGTTCCACAAACACTTTCACTGTCCTCTGCCTGATTAAGCCCAGGCCATTTTTCTAGAGTCACAGAAAAACATTATTACATAACATGCCATATCACATGACACTACTATTTTGGGAAAAATTACACACAGAGAATACATTCAAACAATATTTTATTATACATGTGGCAGTATGCCCTGGTAGCTTTGAACGCACGACAAGTGCTGGCATTTAATTGGTTGTGGCGCTGTTTGTATATAAAAGGCCCTCCCTCACCTGGTCAACATGTGTTTCCGGTTTAGACCTCTGCTGTGCAGCGCCAGCTAAAAACTAATGTGCGCTTGACTGCACACTGATCGCTCCTTCAGGTAAGATGCCTCTGATATACTTGCTGTTTGTTAGCCTAGCCTTTGCTTAGTTTGAACTGTACACCTAGGCGGCCCGTGCAAACTGCCTGGTCCTCCTCCCAGCCAGAGGCACTACATATAGAGCTTGTGGTAAGTGAAAAGCTCGTTATCTGTATGTTTTTAGATTCGATGTTTGACATTTATGTTTGCTAGACGCTGCTGTTTGTCCTTGGCCGGCTGTTTGCCTGTTGCCCTGTGGTTCCTGGTTGATGGTCCGCTGTATTTTGGTTGTCCGTCGTCGGCAGCCCATCTGTCGCCCTGATTGCTGGCTTTCTGCCAGCCGTCGTGGTCAGCGCGAACCTGACTCCTGCCCTTTGCCAGCTCGAACGGACTTTGCTGATGCCACTCGAGTGGCGTCTGTGGCGTGGCATCCTAGAACGGATCCCTAATTGGACAATTGCTGCTGATTGATTGTGGACTGAACGATAACTATGAAATGACTTATGTAATTTGAATGTCTTTTATCTCGACAGGAAAGGCCAGTTCGTGGTGTTGGTGGTGGACTTTCCGGGTGGTGGTACTCTTTTGATTTGTTGCACAATTTTCTTTAGTTCTGTTGTTTTGTTTGCTGTGTTTATTTTTATTTAGGTCACTACCCTGAACTGCACTGCCACCTTTGACTTGAGCCAACACTGTTATTTAAATATGTGAGTGGTTTTAATATAGTATTTTATTGATTAGAATGAAATGGTGTAATAAATAAAATTATTGAATTTGGTGAGATTGTCTCAAGCCTCATCTGTAGCGGGCCTGTGTGCCTTGAAGGTAACTTTTTGGGAAAAATTATTACAATTTTATCTTAAATATAGTTCTTTTGAATCACACCGGCACCACCACATACACATATGTATATACATAATTTATGTAGACAAATGATTTTGTCCTACACCTTTTGTGAAGTCATTCCCCAGAGCCATAATAGACAAATATTCAATGCATCATGTGTTAAGATACAGCTGGCTGTGATTATACACCTGGCCAGTAGGTGGGTTCGTGAGCACATGAAGCTTCAAGAAATTAACCCTTTCTGGAACCAGTTGGCTCAAGTGGTTCAATGCCTCATGAGGCTTCATCTCACCATCACTAGTGCAGAGGTTCTGGCACCGCCACCAGTTTGTCTCTGGCCTCATAGCGACTGCCGCCCATTCTATATATTTGTTAAACATACATTCACAAACACACCTACTACATGTAATTTAAACTATTTAGTTTTCTTTAAGAAATTTAATAATTGTTTGTATATGCAAAATATGTAATAAATTAACCTTTCCTCAATGTTTTCAAAGTGTTTTTGTTGTGTTCCATGTTTTTCTGTGTGTTTATTTGAGTTTTCTGTCTCCCTGAGTCTCCTCTTCTCCTTGATTGCTCCCAGGTGTGTCTTGTCCCTGTGTATTTAATCCCTCCTGTCTCCTTTGTTCCTCGTTGGGTCATTGTCGTTGTTTGTGCTGTCCACCCGTTAGACCAGTTGCTACCGGTGTGAGCCCTGGCCTACGCTCAGCCGTGCTGCCTGGCCATGGGCTATTGTTGACTGTGTTCTGGACATTCATTATCATTAAAACAATCTTTTCTCATCTACCCTGGGTCTCCTAGAGCAGGGGTGTCAAACTCCAGTCCTCGAGGGCCACTGTCCTGCAGTGTTTCGATGTGCCACATCGAAACAATTAAGCCACACAGGAATGAAATGGCTTAATTACCTCCTCCTTGTGTAGATCAGTTCTCCAGAGCCTTAGTGACCTAATTATTCTATTCAGGTGGTACAGCAGAGGCACATCTAAAAGTTGCAGGACAGTGGCCCTCAAGGACTGGATGTTGACACCCCTGTCCTAGAGTCTGCCTCACCACCTCAAACCACCACTCCATGATAGTTTCCTCAGATGTCTTGTCTTTTTCATATTTAAGGCATTCTAATATAGAAGTCTGTGTTGTTTGATGTTTTCCACAATGATCACATTGTGCTTTTGAATTTTGAAATGTGAATAGTTAAATGTTGTATGTCCAAATCTCAATCTTGCTATCATTCTTTCCTTCTGTCTATTTCTTCTACTATTTGTTCTTTTTTTTATCAAATCATCTTCTTGTTCTTTCTTGTTCTCATGTTTGCCATTCTTTCATCAATTTTTGTTTAATATTCTTTCTCTCAGATTATAGCTGTGAGCAGATGGAGTTTTACAGATTTTTACCTGTAAAACCAATAGGATTTTGAATTGCCCCTCTGCTGTTTCAATTCCTTTCACTCTAATTGCTGGAACTCACAGAAATGTAACTATCAAACTCATATTGCAGATCAAAACTCTCCCAAAATAATATACAAATTATTTGTAATAAAATGTCTGTGTTTGATGAATTCTTAAACAATTCACTTATGATTTTTTAATTATCCATCTCCAACTCCTTATTTTCTTTTTCTCAACATGGATTTAAAATTTCTCCAATTGGATGATGCCTTGTAAATTTAACCACTAAGTTATTTACAGTATTTTTCTTCTTAAATATAACTGCAATTTTCCTATTTCTACTTCTATTGCTGCTGATGACGTGGTTTCAAATGCTTAGGGTTTTAATTCCACATGTAGGAAAATGTGTAATTTGATTTCAAAAATCTGTGAGAAAGTTTTTTGTGTGTGTTATTGTTGGGTTTATATTGTTCCCCAACCTGCAAGAATCAACCAAAAACACCAATTACTTTTCCGCAGAAAAGGGGAGAAGAGCCCGACACGGAGAGCTGCTGCAAACACTGTGGGCTCAACTCCGCCGGCTCTCAGTCCCCAACTGCCTTTTATTACGTTAACAAACAAAGGGGTGGGCTTTTTCACACAATCATGCAAGCAATTACAAACAATTGACCAATAAACTATCCTACAGGATGTTCTGCAAATCTTCCGTTGACACCCTTTTGTTAAGACACAAAGGTGACCACTCTCAGGATACAGCTAAAGATCAACGCAGCTCATAACATAGGAATGTGTGAAACATCTCTAAACCCTTAAGAGAAAACCTAAAAGACAGTCAAGGGTATACTATAAAAGAAAGGAGTCAAGAAAATAACACACAGAATAATATGAAAACATATTTTTTCTAACAGTTACGTTTACATGCCTTCAAGTTGTGCTCATATCCCGTCTGCACCACAGAAGATGTTCAAACGGTCTGTTGCTGAAGTGATAATGACCCCTACTTGTGAATTACTGATGTAGTTCCTAAATAGTGACTGGTGATGTATGACACACTCCATATCACAAATATCAAACTCAAGGCCCGAATTAATTATCTGTGGCCCCCTGGATGATATTTAATTACGGCACGCAAGTGTTGGTGTGCGCAGGCGTTTTGCACGCACCAACACTACATTCCCTACAATGCAATGATAGCCTGCAAAGTCATCAGCAATCAAGAGCAGAGATCAACTTTCAGGTCCCCCCCTCCTCAAAAATGGCTGAACGTTTAGTGCACATGTGTCAAACTCAAGGCCTGGGGGCCAAATCCGGCCCACCGTAGCTTTTTATGTGGCCCTTCACAGACTAGACTAGAACACTTAAGTGTGATTAAATATTATATCATCAATCATATCAATGATTATAGTCCATGATTTATACAACGAGTAAATAAACAGTCGCAGTTATTATTAGTTCCTGAAGGGACTGAAAAGATCTTCAATAATATTATGTAATTTTAAGAATTTATTGACATATTAACAGTTTGTGAACAGGTTTTATCAACACATTCTGGCACAACCGGCCCTTTAAGAGCCTTCATGATCTTGATTTGGCCCAAAACGAAAATGAGTTTGACACACCTGGTTTAGTGGATGCTGAGAACAGAGCATCCAGGTGGGCGGCAGAGTTCATGTTCATGGAGGTGAAAGGCAAACCTGTGTGCAGTGATGTCAGTAATGCGTTACTGACTTCAGGCCGCTTTTTTCAAATCCATTTAGTACTTGTTACGAAGAACGTAACGTCCGTTACGTCCGTTACGTGCTTTGTAACAAGTTGCTGACGTCGGAGCGCTTCTTATCAAGCCACTTAACACTGACAAAGACACAGCAGGGACCGGGGAGTGATGGACTAAAACTAACTGGATGTCAGAGAAATTCTGGGGTTTATATCTGCTTATTTCCAAGCCCAAGAAGCGCGACTCATTAAATTTACAAACTTTCGAAAGAAATAAGCGGTGACTCCCGCGTAGAGGAAATAAAACTACAAAAAAGAAAATAGTATGGCATAGTGGTTTCGATAAGTAACTATAGTTTGACTACTGGATTTGAAATAGGAACGCATTATCAGCAGCTCCTGTCATGTTTGGTCTTCAATGCTCTTGCTGATAGAAAGAGTTTTGGACTCAAAATCTCACAATACATCATCTCATTCATTCATTCATGTACACGAATGAATTGTTCTGGTCCTTTTGCAGAAATAGACCTAAAGGATGACGCTGCTGCCCCATGCTTCACAGTAGCTTTGGATGCAACTCACCATTCACTCTCCTCCAAAACCAAGTTGTGTTTCTACCAAACAGTTTGACTTTGGTTTCATCTGACCATATGACACTCTCCCAATATGCTTCTGGACCATCCAAACTTCAGACAGGCCCAGATAAGTATTGGCTTAAGCAGAGGAACACGTCTGGCACAACAAGATTCCAGACCCTGGCAGTCTTCCAAGCCAGGTGCACGGCGACAATTTTATTTCTGGTGTCCTTATACAGCTTCACCATAGTGGAGTGTGACTGTTTGAGGTTGTGGACAGGTGTCTTTTATACTGATAAGTTCAAACAGGTGCCATTAATACATGTAATGAGTGGACAACACAGGAGCCTCTTAAAGGAGAAGTTACAGGTGTGTGAGAACAAGAAACCCTGCTTGTTATTGACCAAATACTTATTTTCTACCATAATTTGCAAATAAATTCTTTAAAAAAAAATCAGAAAATGTGATTTCCTCATTTTGTCTCACATAGTTGAGGTCTACCTATGATGTAAATTATAGGTAGACCTTTATCATCTTTTTAAGTGCAAAAACGTGCACAATTGGTGATTGACTAAATACTTTTTTTCTCACTGTTATCAGTGACCTCACTAATTGAACTTGGCAATTTTTAACATTTCAGCAAATGATTCAGTTTCACAGAATCAGCACCATGCAATCATGCTTTACTAAAGCTTCCAGAAACCTCAAGTGAAGAAGTTGAAATGTTAACAAAAACTGCAAAAACTGATTTATTGTGCTAATAATGTGGTACAGAGTCTAAAAACACAGCTGTAAATAAAAACTGGTCATATTTGGTCTCAACTTTATTTGTATACTAATTACTGAAATCACATCACTGAAAAATAAAAACTATAAACAAAACATCTTCATTTCTGCCAATGGAAAATTATTTCAAAAAGCTTGAAATGAGCTTATTCCTGTGCCAGTGATGAATACAAATCAAATCAGAAAACATAAATATACCAAGACATTTTTATACAGAATATACATTTAATCCGAGAATATTAAATAGATATTTTAGGAACAAAACATTTAGACCAATAATTACTTTTCCATCCTGATACTGTACTGTAAACGACAACAGAACTACAAAACAATGTCTATAAAGTTGAAAGGCTATTTGGTTGTCAATACCACTTGTGAAAACATGAACATAAAATTCGCTTTCTACACCAAAATTCATTGTAGTTTCCATTATGACAATTTACCAATTGCACAGTTTTGTTTTTATAAAACTATGCAATTTAAAAAATATATATTTTACTGTCACAAAACAATAAAACGTTTATAAAGACTGAATATGCAAGTAATTTTTCATCACATCAACAGTAAAAAGAAATTGCAATTTTTTCTAATCATCGTCCTTCACATAACGGAGCACAAGAAAAAAAATCCCTTTTGGTTGTTTTTTTGCTCGAACAAAATGTCGCTGAGCTGTTTTGAAACGCCGCATCAGATCCACAATGGCCTACAAATGTAGACAAAAGTAGAAAAATCTGTCCAAAATTAACAGTGTGTGCAGCAACAACACACTAACTTTACAGCACAGTGGTAGTTAAAATGTCAGTTTGCTTTGTAGTCACAGAACCTGGACTTGTACAACTCTGGCTATTGACGTATTCAAGCTTGGCCGACACTGGAGAGTAATCTGGACCGCCTCAGTAAGTCTAAAGCAGAAAAAACGAATTGATGTTACGACTGGATTAAAGTTCAGATCCCAACCAGACAGAATTGTGAGGTACAACTATGAGAACAATACAGAAACTTCTCTGTAAATGTTAATCAATAAGCAACAGCAACAAAATCCAAAGAATCACAACAAAAAAAAAAGTACATTTTAAAGTGAAAAATTTACTGAGATCAGTGGTTGTGTAAGCAACCGAATCATGGTTTGTACACTAAATTTAAGACACACTTCTGCATTTCTTTAATAATTCGATTTTTATTTAATAATGTCATGGTAGAATCTGTTATGTGCTTTTGTACACGAGAGATAAGAAACCATTTCAGAATGTGATGAAAGCCACAGAATTCTTTTTTCATCCTTTTTAATAAAACCACAGAATTGATTGAGTTTCATCTGTTCTGTAGTTTTCTGAAACTCAAACATTTTTGCAAAAATAAACTTAATTTACCTAAAAATATTTTAGGGGAATGAAAGAAACAAAGAAATATTCTTATAGGAAAATACAACAAATGAGTGACAGTGGCATTTTAATCAATCGCTGTCATATTCTTCTATGATGACTTCCTCTTCCTCCACTGGGTTTGTGATGAGATGAGACTGACTGACTTGTAGACCTTTCTCAACCCGGCAGTGTAATTCCTCTTCTTCCTCAATCTCCTGGCCCATCTCTTTGTCTCTTAGATTCTCCAGTTTTAATCTGTAGATGTTACAAAAACAAAGACATTTGAAACCTTCAGGTTCAGTTTTCTTCATTGCAAACCATGGATACATTTTAGCTGTGGTACAATAAAACAAAGACACAGGCTGCCAATCTTCTCACTGTTGGACACTGCTTGCTCTCAAAAATCCTACATGTGTTTTATAAAAAGACCAAAAACAAACAAACAAACAACGTAGCATCATGGGATATATGTTACACATGAGCCTGAAACTAGAAAAAGTAGCACATGTGGGCGACTGGTTGTGTGGCAGAGTTGTCGTCTTGCAATCGGAAGGTTGTAGGTTCGATTCCAGCTTTCTCCTGCCACATGTCGATGTGCCTCTGGGCAAGGCACTTAACCCCAAAATTGCCTACCGGTCTGCGTATCGGTGTATGAATGTGTGTGTGAATGGGTGAATGTGACTCTAGAGTGGTCAAAAATGACTGGAAAAGCGCTATATAAGTTCAGTCCATTTACAGTCTATGAAAACCTTCTGAGTGGTACCAGTAACAAAAATCACCTACATGTCCGTATCACTAACTTTGCATTAGATGAAGACCCTCAAGAAGTTGCTCCTCAACCGTCACCATCCTGCTGAGGTCTTGATGTTGCTGGCCTAACATCAGGATAGGTGATGCCATTATCTACCTCCTCCACACCGCTGTTACATACTTGGAGAAGACTGGAAGCACTGTAGGGATTGTGTTCTTTGATTCCTTCAGTTTTTGACACCTCAAGGGACAAGCTGGAGGTGCAAGCAGTGGACCATCACCTGTCCCAGAGGTTACTGGACGACTTTAGTGGCTGCTGACAGTATGGAGGACCCAGAGCTGTGTCTCTGACAGGGTGATTTGGAGTACAGATCAATGCAATGGACTGCTCTGGCAACGTTACCATTCACTGTTTGCTCTGCAGACTTCTCCATCAACTCCCAAGTCTGCCATCTACAAAGTTTCTCTGCTATTGATAGCTTTATAACAGGTCAGGATGACTCAGACTACACACAGTGAACTCCAGACTGTGAGGATTGGTTCTGCTGGATCATCTCTTTTATTGTCAATTGTGAATCTTTTTTTTCCACAGTCAACTCTGGTATGAAACTGTATGGCTGTATAAAATATTTCAATATTATACTAAGTGGTTTAAATAGTGGTCTTCCAACGAATCCCACTACCTAGCTTCAAAAATACTACATGAAAATTGAAGAAACATTTGGAGCATCAGTGCACAACACAGTCAAACTGACAGAGCACGTCCCAGCAGGTTAAGAAGAGAGCTGTGACTAAAATACAAGCAGTGTCCTGCCACAACAAACAGATAACAAAAGCTGGACTTCAGTGCAAATTCAATCAGCGGGGGCGAGTTGAAAAAGTTGGTCGAAAAATATGTAGAAGAGGAAATGCCCTGAAATATGGTTGACTCGCCCTGATTGTCATTTTCATGTTCAAACAGTGGGGGTTGTTGTCAACAGCTGCAAAATGTAACTAATAAATTAACTTGTAATCTAACTTAGTTAAAATCAAGTTTTAGCTAAGTTAGAACCAAGTTACTTTTTCAAGGAGCAATCACTAATCAGAAATCAAGATAACTATGCCACCCTGATCAGGAAATCCACAAATTGAAAGCCTTTAGATCACAGGTGTCAAACTCCAGTCCTGGAGGACCGCTGGCTGTCCTGCAGTTTTTAGATGTGCCACAGGTACAAAACACTGGAATAAAATGGCTTCAATATCCTCCTTGTGTAGATCAGTTCTCCAGAGCCTTAATGTTCTAGTCAAGTGGTGCAGCAGAGGCACATCTAAAAGTTGCAGGACACCGGGCCTTGAGGACTGGAGTTTGACACCCCTGCTTTAGAGAGTTCTGATTTAACATAAAGAGAGATCATATTTCTCCTATTTTAGTTTCCCTTTATTAGCTTCCAGTTGATTCCAGAATAGAATTTCAGCTTCTCCTTCTGACGTATAAAGTGCTTACTTAGACTCCATCATTCTTCAGAGATCTGATTGGTCCATATGTTCCTAAGAGAGCACTTTGCTCTCAGACTGCAGGTTCTTAGAATTTCTAAAAGTAGAATTGGAGGCAGATTCTATTACTAACAGGTTACTCTGCTGTGGAACCAGCTCCCAGTTTCAGACACTGTGTACTTTTAAGGCCAGATTTAAAACTTTCCTTTCTGATAAAGCATACAGTTAAAAACAATATTTAATCTGCAATATACAATAGTCAAGTGGGGGAGTAGTAAATCCATTGGAATAATAAAGTTAATTAATTATTTCAAAAAGGATAGTGACTTTTTCACATGGGGCCAGGCTGGTTTGAGGCCTAGCCCCATGTGATTTAATTTTGTAAATTAAATAATGATAATATATCTTCCATGTACTTAGGTTATCTTAAAGCTTTCTGTGTCAATGCTGTCATCCGATTACCAAGGCCTATAAAATATGTACAAAATTTATAATACATGAGAATTAAAAAGGTTTTGTACCTGCCAGAACAAGTCCTTAGCGACATCTGACCCACATCTTGAATAAGAGCCATCTGTGCTATGAGGAAAAAAAGTAGGATGTTACTTTAATCACCATTAATTATTTACCAGAAACATTTATTGTGATTCACAATTTATTTCCCTAATCCAATAGTTATTGCATCCAGATCAATTTATTTTGCACCTTAGTCCCAGCAATGTGATTTAGAGTATTGGTCAATACTGAGTCACAATCCGGTACTTCAAAAAACATTTAGAAAATGAACCCTCTAGATGACAGCAACGCCTAATTTGCATATTTGATTATGAGAGCTAGGATTGTTAGAAATGAATAACATTGACAATGCAAAAATAATATAAAATACTTTTTAAATCACTTTTAAAAAATATTTTAAACTATAAACAAACTTCATAAACTTGTCTGAACTAAATAAATCCATTTTGTACAATATCAAAATTAACCAAAAGCCAGTTAACAGAGGCACATGCAGTGCAGGAGGTGAATCAGTGATGGATGCTGTATGAATCAAATGTATTTTGGTGCAACAGTTTTGGTAAAAAAAAAAAAAAAAAAAAAAAGCAAACATAAATATCTATATTTACATTCTATTTACTGTAATCCAGAGCAGGATCAGCTTTGTCATGTGTGATTCCATTGCAATGTGTAAATGAGTGGAGTGGCTCTCCTCTGCTCCACTGCAGGGTGAGCCTACCATCAGTCAGACAACAGGCTCCCCTCCCAGCACTGGGTTCATGGCAACTCTCACTGCTCACTTTAACTGCAGTACTATCTATGCTTTTGTTTTGTCACAAATGTCTCCAATAATGGTGATCTGAAAATACAGCAGCAATGTCACAAAGTTGGCAACAATGCTGATGCTGTGTTCTGCTTCACAATACTGAATTATTATGCTGAAAATTGTATGCCCTGTCGTAGAAACATGCATTGTTCTAAACTCTTATTAAAGTGAAGCCACACTCTTCATCGCTGCTTCACACATTTGATTGCTGTGCAGACACTGCAGCCGATTTTTCTTTGTAGGGATTCAGTCGGCTGACTGAGAACTGAAAATTAAAAAGTTTATTGATTCTCAATCTTCAATAAACATAATGGATAGGTTTTTGACAGAGCTTTGTGTGTTTGAGTGTGAAGGGTAAGGTTTTGTGGGGGAGGGAATTGTCTTAACCAAAGAGGGCTCAACAGAAAAAGCTTGGAAGTCACTGGAGTTAGGAACTATCTATAAAACCACAGATCTGGAAGATAAATGAGGCACAACAGTTTAAATGTTAAATATCTTTTAACATTTAAATAAGACACTTTCATATTTTAGTTGGTAGTCGTTATTTTTGGAATCCATTGACCAAACATAATAATTATTATTATTACAGTAAGTTTATAGTATAGTAAAGACAGTAACAGTGAGGCATCCATTGTGTGCTACCTTGACTTCTTGTAGGGTTACAAAGTTTGGCCAGGAAAGGCAACAACTCAGTCTGCAGACCAACTGGTGTAAGACAGAAGCTCCGGAACAGAGATTGAACAGCCAGACAGTTGTCCTGGTGCTATAAAAAGAAATATTTATTAGTATTTATAAATGGAAATCCTGAATCCACACTGATCAGTTGTTTTCAGTGACATTGATTCAGAGACTTGAGTACATTTAAATATAATACAGAATAACCACATCTGTACTTGTACTTTTAACTTTATTTAACCCAGGGTGCTTTTATCCTTTGCTTAACAAGTTTAAAAATGATTGGACATTGGAGGCACTTGTGACGTAGCTCCAAAAACCAATTTCAATAGCAAACTGTAGGCTACTGAAATATTCATGAAACCATTTCCAAAATAATAATAATGGAAATCCATCTATTCATCATTTGTAGTCGAAACAGAAATTTTAGTCAGTATTAAATAAAAATAGTGTAGTTGAGTCTGGGAAACAACATCATGTTAGTGGTGGATCTAGAAAAATATGCATGGCATGGCAAGAGATGGAAAGTCTATCTGGTGTCCATTGATATACATTACTGGATTGGACAGCACCTACAGCCACTAGTATGCATCGAGTCATGTACACAAAATCATACTGTTTCAATGCACAATGAGCAGGACTTGCTCACAAAAATATTTGTAGCAACACAATTTATTGTCTGATTTCTATTAAATATGGCTTAGATTAAAACTGAGAAAATTGCTGATGTTTTGATTCTTACAATATGTATTCTCCTGGATGTAAATCTATAAATAGTTTGTTTTCTGTCAGCTCTGCCAAGATGCAAGAGAGGATGAATTTCTCTTATATTGGTAAATAATAACTTGCATGAACACGCAGTGTAGTAAACAAGGCTCTATCTCAGATATGAACATAACAGAAGATATGGCATTGGTAGGTATCAACAATATACTTTACATTAAAAATGTAAGTTAATATTTTAACGTTGTACTCTTGTTATAAATATCTAGTGAGCTGATATGAAAGCAGTTAGATAAGGTTTGCCATCATATAGGCAACATGTTAAGCCAGTGAATTTCTATTTACTGGTGTGACATTTCATCTGTATGTTTTGCGCGAGGAGAGTTTTGTCATGGAGTCCATGGGCTCCCATGAGGGATTTATACAAACAGCAACAGGGGGGGGAGGGGAGGAACCTGAACAGTGCTTGGAAATAGTTTTTTTCCACAAAGGTTTGGTGCCGTGACCTGGATCCCTCGACTGGACATCCGAGGACAGCGTTAAGTGCGCGACCTGGACTAAACTCCAGCCTCAAACTTTGTGTAGGATTTAAGAGAGAAGAGGGCTGTTGGTCGACTCCACGGCTCCAGTGCTGGGATCAATGAACTCAAAACCACTGTTATCAGGTGGGATACTCACTTAGGCTACTCAATTAACTTTGCAAATTCTAAATTATAAAATAGTAAGGATCCAATAAACCTTTCACCCTGAGGAATAGAGATTGACGGTTTAAAGTCAGGCTTGTGTCCCAGACACGAGAGAGAGAGAAAAAAGGAAAACTATATTTAAAAAATATAAATAAATAAAAAATAATAAAAATAAGTGGGGGAAGGGGGGGGCAAACTCCCTCCGAAACTCGGTTGTCAGGCCGAGGGAGAGAAACTTGGTTTTCAGTTTTCAGTCGGTTTTCAGACGAAGAGAATAAAGAAAAAAGGAACCACGGGTTTCTAGGTTGTAGGTCCTAGTGAAAGTCCTTATCGGTAAATAAGGCAGGTATTTCCTTGAGTTTTCATTTTCTAAATTAAGGGAACTAAACCTTTAGAGAATCCTAAAGACCTTTATCAGAAATAAAAACCCCTCTTTATAGGAGTAAGAAGCAGAGTGACCTCAAAGCTGACTTGTTGGATCCTGTGAAGACATTTGCAGTCCAAAGAGGAGATCCCACCCAATTCAAGAAGAAAGGGTCTACGTGGTTCCAGCACGCTAGCTCCTCCTCAGAGTGAACTGTGGACTCCATGATAATGAAATATGGAGAAAAAAGTGTGTATGGATATATATATGAATGGATAAAAAGTGGTGTTTTCCCTGCGGGTGGGTCATTGAAACTCTCTGTTTTGAAAGGGGTGCAAAAGAAATAGAACATAGAGAACGTACTTTAAGAGATAAAAACAGATAGAGACTAAGAGTCTTATTGATCTTGAGAATCATAAAGAGAGTTTGAAATGCTGGATGAAAGAGAATGACCATAGGTAGAGACAGAAAAACACTAAACAAATGGCTGGATGTAAGGATGATTCTGGGGAAATAGCGGGGTGACATGACAATGCTTCTGTTTCTACTGTTAAATCTGAAAATGTTTCTGCTTCTGTGACTGCTTCTAAGACAAAGGGTGTCAAGCCCCCACCTTACGATTCTTCTTCTTCTCTTCCCACACGTTTTGTACCCAGAGTTGAGTGCGCACTCTGTGTTGGATCTGAACCTCGATGCCTGCCCAATCCCACGACCACGACAAGTGGTACCTGGACCAACTGCCGGGGCCCCTCGACCTTCAACATGGCCTACTTCAAAAACGACAACGGCTGTAGAAGTAGCAGCGGCAGCAGCTGCTGCTCCTTTAGGAGGAGACAGAAAGTCTTGTCTCAGGATGAAGAACTGTTCATGAAGAGGATGAATCAATCAATCAATCCATCAAATTTTATTTGTATGCAACATAGAATAAAATATCAAGTGGTATGTCACGAAATTTAAGCGCCTGTTACCGCCGGACTCCGCCGTCCGTTCAAACACGGGTATTCGTTGGGCCCCGTTGCCCACAACAGAGAAAAAAAAAAGAAAAAAGAAAAAGTACATTGTTACATATTACATTTCAAATACATTTCTAAACAGGTGTGTTTTTAGTTGAGATTTAAAGGAAGTCAGGGTTTCCGCTGTTTTACAGTTTTCTGGAAGTTTGTTCCAAATTTTTGGTCCATAGATGCTGAAAGCTGCTTCCCCTTTTTTGGTTCTGGTTCTGGGGATGCAGAGCAGAACCAGAACCAGAACCAGAACCAGAAGACCTGAGAGGTCTGGCAGGTTGATACAACAACAGCAGATCTTTAATGTATTGTGGTGCTAAACCGTTCAGTGATTTGTAAACTAAATATAGTATTTTAAAATCTATTCTTTGAGCTACAGGGAGCCAGTGAAGGGACTTTAAAACTGCTGTTAAGTGCTCCATCTTCCTGGTTCTCGTGAGAACGCGAGCAGCAGCTTCTGGATCAACTGCAGCTGGAGGATTGATTTGTTGGACAGGCCTGTGAAGACGCTGTTGCAATAATCAATGCGACTGAAGATAAACGCATGGATGAGTTTCTCTAGATCTGGCTGAGACATTAGTCCTCTAATCCTGGAGATGTTCTTCAGGTGATAGAAGGCCGATTTTGTTACTGTCTTTATGTGGCTCTGAAGGTTCAAGGACGAGTCCATCACTACTCCCAGGTTTCGGGCCTGATCGTTAGTTTTTAGTTGTAATAACTGAAGCTGTGCATTGACTCTAGATCTATAACTCTAGATCTATAGCTCTAGATCGTTCCTCTTTAGGTCCAAAAATAATGACTTCAGTTTTTTTTTGTTCAGTTGGAGAAAGTTTTGGCACATCCACACATTTATCTGTTCTAAGCATTTATTCAGTGATTGGATGGGGTCAAAGGTCACCTGGTGACATCGTAATGTAGAGCTGAGTATCATCTGCATAGTTATGGTAGCTGATATTATTTCCTGTTATAACCTGAGCTAGTAGGAGAATATAAATATTGAATAAGAGGGGTCCTAGGACTGAACTTTGGGGTACCCCACATGTGACCTTTGACCTCTTTGATGAGAAGTTTCCAATTGAAACAAAGAAATCCCTGTTCTTTATGTAAGAATCAAACCAGTCAAGCACCGAACCGGAGAGTCCGACCCAACTCTCCAGTCGATTCAGTAATGTCATGGTCGACAGTGTCAAAAGCTGCACTGAGGTCCAGCAGAACCAACATCGGGGTTCTCCCACAGTCCGTATTTATATGGATGTCATTGAATACTTTTACGAGGGCAGTCTCCGTGCTGTGGTGAACACGAAAACCAGATTGGAAAGAGTCAAAGCAGTTGACTGAAGAGAAGGCACGTCCAGTTTTCAACAGCGGATGTGTGGAAAAGGGTCTCCTACCTGCTTGACGTGATCTCAAATCTTGAGACAAGAACAAAGGACAATCTTTGAAGCTAAACGTGAATCCTGAGTTTAATGCACCCATGGTTGAGATTATGGGAGATGAAGGACTAGATCTTGTCTTCCGATCTTGGACCAGACAGGGGACGAGGACAACCCAGGGGAAGAAGCCGTGGACGGTGGGGCCGGGGATGAGGCTAGACTCCTCACAGCAGAGATGCTGATGTTTGTCACAATTGCGGAGAGCCTGGTCATTACCAGCGGCAATGTCCCAGGAATTACAGAAACATGACAAATTGAATAGACAGGACATGCGAAGATGGATCGACTCTGGAGCTGCACTCAACTGAGGGTGATGTAACACGCACACACACACATCTATACAAGCAAATTGTGTGAATAACAATGTTTCTGATTCTGGCAAAGAAGAGTTGCTTGCTGACAGTGACACACTTGACAAAATTCTAAATTTTCGAAACACCAAACTTATGCTTATTTTGCATCTGATGCATACAAGGCCTTCCCTACTTCTGATTCGACTATTTCAGGGAAAAGGTGTCCTTTACAGTCGACTCCAGAGCAACTTCTTCGATAGTGAGAAAAAAAGAATTTAATATTCCACCAAAACTTAGTGGGAACTATGTTTGTTTAGTGTCTGCTTCATGTCAGGTAGTAAAGGAGAGAATTACTACCCCTATTGCATGTGAAACTCCTCAAGGATTCTCTTTCAAACATTCATTTTTGTTGTCAGATTTGTGCCCAGTAAATTTAATAGGGCGAGATCTGGTGTGCCGATTAGGGATTGCTCTTATCTCAACACCAGAGGGTGTAAAAAGTTGCATCACATTCTGATTAGAATCACACAGCTATGCAATTTGACTCATCTGCTCTTAACTATGTATATGAATGGAAGCTTCCAAATTCATCTCTTTCATAACTTCTTGCAGAAGTGAAAACTTTAATCTCTCCTTTTTCCGATGTTAAACAGCATGATGAATTAAGCTGCATTTCAAATGTTTCATTGGGAGCTGATTGTGATTATGAGAAATGTTGGTTCTGTGCCCCTTCTGAGAAACTGTTAACAACTGCTTTGTTTTGGAACATAGACACACAGCGGGTTTGGCAGTCTCTCTATTAGCTGAGCAGAGACAATTTTTTTGAGTTCCTGACTCTTGCCCACACATTCCTTTGGCAAAATCGCAAAATATGGAGTGGAATGATGTTGGGTCATTTATTCATGGATGTAAAAATGAAACTGATTGGATTATTTCACCTGCTGACCCAAATGTAATGTTTTCTGAGCGCTCAAAAAATTGTATGGTGCACTGTCAAAAACCTGTGGAACTGATTCCTACCTCAGATACAAATTTTGAAACATGCTTTTTATCTCAAACAGATCTGTCTCCATTACCAATAGTACTATCTAAAGTCCCTGGTGATTTTTGGGCTAAAAGCAAACATGATGTGGGACTAATTAAAGGGTGTGAACCAGTTGTTCAAAATCTGACTTTCATCCATGTCAAAAACAATATCCCCTCAAACCTGAAGCTGTTGCAGGCATAAAACCAGATTTTGATGCTCTACAAAAAGGCGGCATCATTGTTCCCTGTGATGTTTCTCTAGTTTGCTCACCAATATTTCCTGTCAAAAAGGCATGGATCTCAACTCTTTTGCCAACTCCTGATGATGGTGAACCTCATCAATGTGAGGCGGTCTTGGACCAAGTTTTCACACCCAGACCTGATTTAAGTGGAACACCTTTAACTAACCTTGATTTGGTGCTGTTTGTTGATGGCTCTGCAACACGTGATCCTGTTACTGGAGCTAACTGTGTGGGCTATGCTGTTTGCTCGTTGCATGAGATGTTAGTTTCTGGTTCCTTCTCCTCGCCTAAACACTTTTCTGCTCAAACTGCTGAGCATGTAGCACTAACAGAGGCATGTAAACTAGCAGCTGGAAAGTCTGCTTCGATATTTACTGATTCGAACTATGCATTCAAGATTGTGCAGTTTTGGGATTATTTGGAAACAGAAAATTCCTTAAAGCGGATGGTGAGCCTATACTCAACTCTTCTCCAGTTGCATATTTGTTAGATGCTATCATGTTACCTGCAGACATATCTTTGACTAAATGTCAAGCTCACACAAAATCTGATGACTTTGTTGCCCGTGGTAGCTGACAGCTACCCAGCAGCCTTCAGTGATGTGCTGCCCCTCCTTCCACACTCCCACGCCTTCTCCCCCTCCTCTCTCTGATATTGAAGCACTACAGTCTTTTGCTTCAGGAAAAGAGAGGCGTGTTTGGAAATCTTCAGGGGCAGTTATTGAAAATAAAATATGGATGGGTCCAAATGGCAAGCTGTTCCTTCCTAACCATTCCCCATTTCGCAAAACTGACTCTCCGTTTTGACCATGTTTCGTTCACATTGCAAATATGTCCTGGTTCCTTGCTGTCCATTGGCTAACAATGCTCCTCTTAATTACTCTCAAGCTCTTCCAGGAACTATTTGTTCCCCTTATTCCCAGGTACCAGGTGTACTTGGCACTGTGCCCAACCTTGATATGTTCTGGCTCTGTGGGTATTTCCTATAGCTAGCTCTCCCAGCGTATTGGACCGGTAGGTGTGCCCCAGTTATAGCCACACATTCCTATGTTATTGGCGGTGTGGAAATTCATGAGCAACAACGCCGGGTCCGCCGATCGCCCACAGCCCGGCTTGACCCACTTGTGAGTTCGTATGTCCCAAATGATCACAAGTTATGGACTCGGGGTCAGAAGGTTGCCCTATCCTTCCTTCCTTCCTTGGGTATTGGTCAGGTTATACTGCGTGTGGAAACTTTTCATTACAGTTTTGAGTCATTTGTTAATGATGTTTTGGTTGGTCTTGGAGTGACTAAAATTGAATTAATAGTGTCATTATTTTGAAGCTAATGACACTTCAAAATAGGATGGTGCTGGATCAACTAGCAGCTTCTACAGGCGGGGTTTGTGTGATGGCAGGTGCTTCTTGTTGTACTTTTATTCCTGCTGATGTTGAGGATGGTGGTACTATTCCTCATGCATTGTTGAACCTAACAGCTTTGAAGAACGCTCTTGATGATGACCGCGCTGCTCCGTCCGATTGGTTCTCGTGGCTTTCAGTTGATGGTTAGAGACAGCTCTTAATAAAACTTCTGACACCATTGTTGGTTGTGTTGGGGATATTGATGATCTTGTCTTGCTGTGTGATTCTTCTGCTTAAAAGGTTATTAGAAAATTTCATTACTGTTCATCTCTTGCAGTACACTTTCCTTACACACAAAACTGATCAGTTCCGTAACCCTACCTCCCTGAGTGATGATTCTGATGACTTGGATTTTTTGTCCTCCAGTGATGTTGAGGATAATGTGTAATGTTCTTTTGTCTTTAAGTAATGAACTCATTGATATTGTCAGGTTAGTATCCTACCTTAGCTTTCCGATACTGCTTTATAGAAATGTCTATGTTTCACAAAAACAAATGCCTGTCCTTTCTGCGTGTTCTACATATGCATTTGATGGTTGATTTAACATTTTGTTTCAGCTGCTACAAGGTGGTAGCTATCATCCCATACCACCCAAGAAGATATGCCCCGGCATATTGCATATTTACATTTACTACTGAAAATACAGCTGACAGCATAGCTTTACGAAGGTCATACCTTTTTGTTGACTAGACACCAACTGGGTTTGTGCAGTGGTCTGAAGCCAATAGGAAGTTGACAAGAGTTTGAGTGGATCAACCCTCTGGTCGCCACTGAAGATCCATAGTCCCCTATTAAGTGACGAATCTAAAAAGAAAAACAGCATCTTTCAAACACTGAAAACTAGTCATCAGACAATCCACACAGGACACAGTCGCTAGAATAACAATCAATTTGTTCATGATGCCCTTTATATATCAAATTTAAATTCAAAGGACACATTCACACGGAGAGAAGTGTGGAGCTGTCCACTGCCACCGGCTCCGGTGGTGGGAGAGGATGCTGATCAGACCTGGCAGGTCCAAATGTATTATGGGGGTCTGCTGGGATTTAACTCCTACTTCTCCTACTTTAGGGTAGAGCTTTGAACATGTTTCGGGGGGGGGCGCAGGCATTGAGTCTGAAAGGACCATGTTTCACATCTCCATTGTCAAGGCCGGCTTATTGGGCATGTTGGTTGTTGGTGCGTGTCCAAAAAAAAAAACTCGGGCGTTAGAGGAGTTTGGAGAGGCCATGGAGAAAGACCTCCACGTGGCTTCGAGACAATTCTAGTCCACCATCGGGAGTCTCAGGAAGGGAAAGCAGAATAGCACCAACACTGTTTATAGTGGAAATGGTGTGCAGCTGACCTCGTCTCGGGACATTGTGAACAGAATACTTTGAAGATCAATCTCACCAACATCCTCTGAGGAAGTTGAGCCTGGCGATTCGGGGTGAGGCTCTCCAATCTCTGGGGAGGAGGTCATCAAGGTGGTTAAAAAGGTCCTTTGTGGCAGGGACCCAGGAGTGGATGAGATTCTCCCAGAGTTTCTTAAGACTCTGGATGTTGTGGGTTGTGTTGGTTGACACAATTCTGCAATATTGCGTGGACATCGGGGGCAGTTTCCCTGGGTTGGCAGACCGGGGTGGTGGTCCCCCTATTCAAAAAGGGGGACTGCACTGTGTGCTCCAACTACCGAGTGGTCACACGCTTAACCCTCCCTGGCAAGGTCTATTAAGGGTTCCTGGAGAGAAGACTCCGGCGAGTGGTCAAATCTCAGATTCAGGAAGAAAAGTGTGGTTTTCATCCTGGTTGTGGAACACTAGACCAGCTCTAAGTGGAGGAGTTTAACTAACTCGGGATCTTATTCATGAAGGAGGGAAAAATGGAGCAGGGGATCAACAGGCTGATTGGTGCAGCGTCTGCAGTGAAGTGGGCGCTGTACTAGTCTGTAGTCATGAAGAGAGAGGCCTATTATTTCACCAACGTAAGTCGAAGCGTCAATAGAAGTAACAGCTCCCTTCTCAAGATCAAGCTGCACATTTTGATGTAAATATTGTGGGGGTACATGCACCAGCTTGAGCTGAAATAATGGTGATGGAATACTAGGTGTTGAACAACAGACAGGCCCCAATGACCATAATAATGAAAATAAGGTGAAGTTGAATTAAGGTTTTGTTATTTAAATCAGAATTTGGTAGAAAAGGTTTAAAATGTATTAATCAGTAAGATATGACAGGATATAACTCACCAGCTCTACGCAACGAAAACAAACCAAAAAGATTAAGCTATCCAGGACATAGTGGCATGGGGCAATGGAGTAGAACGTAAAGACAGATTGTGAAGTTATCACCTCAGCATAAAGATGTTCATATAATGTGCCGAACCATGCACCCAGGATTTTGCAAAAATTCTCAGACCATAGTCTTGGAGTGCAGCAAATGCAATTTAATGACAACATTCTTTCTCAAAGTCCAGGATGTCATTCAAATGTCAGAAATGCACATGTCCACTACAGAAAATGTACTGAACCCTGGTTACTGCAACCACAGAGGGTGAGGAACGTGGCTGATTAGATCTAATTCCTCAGAATTCCTTGCGCTGGAGACACCACTGCTGGAAACATGATTGCTTAAATCTCCCAACCTTGCAATAAAATTCAGAGCTGATCAGATAAGAAAATCGGCCTTCTATCACCTGAAGAACATCTCCAGGATTAGAGGACTAATGTCTCAGCCAGATCTAAGAAACTCATTCATGCATTTATCTTCAGTCGCACTGATTTTTGTAACAGCGTCTTCACAGGCCTGTCCAACAAATCAATCAAACAGCTGCAGTTGATCCAGAAGCTGCTGCTCGTGTTCTCACTAGAACCAGGAAGATAGAGCACATAACAGCAGTTTTAAAGTCCCTCCACTGGCTCCCTGTAGCTCAAAGAATAGACTTTAAAATACTGTTGTTAGTTCATAAATCACTGAACGGTTTAGCACCACAATACATTAAAGATCTGCTGTTGTTGTATCAACCTGCCAGACCTCTCAGGTTCTGGTTCTGGTCTGCTCTGCATCCCCAGAACCAGAACCAAAAGAGGAGAAGCAGCTTTCAGCATCTATGGACCAAAAATTTGGAACAAACTTCCAGAAAACTGTAAAACAGCGGAAACCCTGACTTCCTTTAAATCTCAACTAAAAATGCACCTGTTTAGAAATGTATTTGAAATGTAATATGTAACAATGTACTTTTTTTAAATTCTATGTTGCATGACTTTGTGTTTTGTGTTTATGATGTAAAGCACTTTGAAATGCCTTGTTGCTGAAATGTGCTATACAAATAAAATTTGATTGATTGATTGATTGATTGATAAGAACTGATCTCCACTCCAAAAAAAAGACCTGAATTGGAATCTCTTGTCTTTTGAGTAAGCCTTGAACAGAGACATTGCTCAGAGCTTTTCCTTCTACTCTGCTGACCAGTAAAAGAACTATGACCATGTGATATTTCAGTTTTTCTTTTTTAATAAACTTTGCAAAATTTTCTACATTTCTGTTTTTTCTGTCAAGATGGAATGCTGTGTGTGAAAATGAGAAATAATAACTCTGGATTTTAGCAAATGGCTGCAATAAAATAAATAGTGAAAAATTTAAAGGGGTCTGAATACCTATACCACTTCTATAAGTTAGGATAGTTTCATTCTACACTTTTTCAATCTATACTGCACAATTTTTTACATCTTATTGAATGCAGTGGGAGTGTTGACTGATTGTGTATATGTCTACCTATATATATTTAGCTTCATGCTTTTTATATTCTTAAATCCACCATTAGTTTATAATATCTATTTAAGGACTAACCATCCAATTTCCTGTGAGAAGATCTGCATCAGACAGGTACTCGCTAGCTCTGTCCACATCTTCTATGTCAGAGAAGAAGTCCAGATAATTCTGATGGAGGCATAGGCTGAAAAACTCTCCAGAAGTTTCTGAACGCTCAACAACCAACTGAATACAAAGGTAAACAAAAAAAAAAAGAATCAAAATGAACAGAACACCATCCAGATTATTGTCAAATTAAATAAAGTGGGGAAAAAAGAAAAACTTACTTCGGGCTGCACGAGCAATACTTCTCTACGATGTTGCAAAAGGTGAAATGGCAAAACCAGTCCAGAGGCACCTTTAGTTTCATTTGGGCAGTCACCATTTCCACCTGTTAGGTCACATCATTTGACTTAAACAGACTGTACCACAATCTTTATACAGAACAATCAGAACAAGAACCAACCGTTTTAGAGAGAGTTTTCACCCGAATGCAATAACACAACTAAATGCAATCAAAAATAACTATCAATCATCATGAATGATGTGTATCAGCTATTTATTTATTTTTTTACATTGTGTGTAAATTGTGAGATAGTTTGTTAAGCTGACTGATGGCACTTTTTAAAAGTTCGTTGTTCCTGTGACAATGACAATAATGATTTTTATGTTATCTTATCTTTTGTCTTTATACTCTTACAATTCAGATTCAACTGAAGACCACTATATAATGTTATTCACATAAATTCAAAAATACTTTATTAATCCCAAAGGGATATTAAAAGTTTTTGTAATTCATATTATTAAACATTTAAAGAGTTATTGTACATACTGATGGCTGTGGACAGGGATCATTTCTTGTATTACAATGAAACTGAAGAAGCCTCTGACTGAAAACATATATAACTTCATAAAAGGGAGTTGGATCACATAAAGGGTTGATTTTCATTGCAGGTCTTATTGCTTATGACAGCATTTGGGTACTAAATCTACCAAATTTATCATTTTGCACAACATAAAATCAATAAAATAGAAAAAAACAAACTCTAAATTGTATATTTTTGTCTATGGATGGAATTTTATTGAAAATAAACCTATCAATAAAAAATTGTATCCAATTGTGTAAATAATTACAGTGAAAGTAGAGTTGTGTAAAAAAAGAATGATCTTATTATTATTTTTTATTCTGTACATGGTTCTCACACTCTATACCCTACACCACCACAGAGTTACAAACCAGAGGTAGTTTAATACCAAAGTTGCCCAATCAGTGTACAATAATTCTGGTGCCAAATGTTCAAGCCATTTTATAGCTGGTACTCACGTTTGCAGTGTAGAATCTTTCCCAGTGCTCTAAACAAGAAGAAAGAAACATCTTTCCCACCAATAGCCTGATGGTCCTCTTGCTCCTTAACTGACTTTGCTCGTTTCCCCTTCTGTTTTGATAGAGCAGCAGCTCTTTCCAATGACATTGCAGGTGGTCTCTTCAATCTACACAATCGTTTTTCTGATAAATTTTCAAAAACATTAGAAAGATAACTTAAGTTAACCTGTCCTGAAAAGCACAAATATCCATTTGGAAAATAATTGATTTTAAATTTGTAAATCTGCATTTTTAACCCCTTAAGTGTCATGGAGTAGAATGTGGCATAACTTTACCCAGGAGACAGCAAAACTGTAGGCTATTAATAGCACTTCGTATATCTCCAGAAGATCCTGAACAAAGCATTTCCAGTTCTGCCTTGTCAGGAACATACAATCTCTTATGACTCTGCTGAAAATGAGAAGAATATTAAATTAGGCAGATAATACAGGAAAAAAAACAAAAACTTTTGTATAAAGTCTCACCTTTTCTGCCTCCATGTATACAATGTTTTTCACAACCTTCATCATTGTTGTTGCAGGAACAGGATTAAAACTGAAGTGAAATATATGACATGTTACTGTGAATCTAGCATCATAGTAATCAATTATTCAAAATTTAAATTAAACAAAAGACACTCTGATGAAGAAGATGCTCAGGATTTTTTATACTTTTCTTGGTTTTATGAACAATGATTTGACCCATCATGCCCAGAGGTTCCACAGAAGTTCTCAGATCAGAATTAACTTTCTTTATCCTGTTGGATAGCAATTTTAAATCTCTGGCTCTGATGCTGCTACCCCAACAGACAATGGCAGAAGAGATTACTCTTCACAAGACACACAATACAGTATCTTGCTGCCAAAAATAAAGGCTCTAATCTTCCTCAAAAAGAACAGTCTGCTGTCCCTTCCTGTATGGAATAAAATTGATTTTCAATTTGTCCAGTTGCAACAGTGCTGGAGATGCAACTCCATAATGGAAATAGCTCTTATTTCTCTGGAACTTCACAATAATCTCATTTGTTTTGTTCATATTTAACATAAGATGTTATGTTGTATACAATGTTGGCCATTTTTAAAACTGCAGATGACACCTGGATTTTAGAATTCAAATGATAAGAATGAGTCTTAAGGAAACACCAGAGTGCTCTGGTGCACACTGCTTCAATGCTGGCTCCAATCACTGTTGCATGCACAGCAAAATAGACAAACTGTAAAAACCCAACTGTAATGAAATACAAACTTCACTTAATGTTAGACAGCTTTCCCTCAATGTTAAAGTCAGAGTGTTCACAGTAAAAAAACA
>VMRN01000106.1:533998-617557 GCA_010277015.1 Poeciliopsis turrubarensis | reverse complement strand
CTAGGATGTGTTATTTGAGTGTTCCCTTTATTTTTTTGAGCAGTGTATATATATATATATATATATATATATATATATCTCCTATTGAGGAGATATATATATCTCCTCAATATATATATTGAGGAGATGCAAAACAAAACTAAACAGCACAGGCAGTCAAAAATGGGCCACCGACTCATAGCAAGCAGTGACAGGAATGAGGTGGATTAGAGCCTGACAGGGGCAGAGGCACCTCCTTTAAGACCGCAAACAGCAAGGTCGTGGTTGGGCTGGAACCTGTCGTTCAGGTACGCTCTCATCACTGTCCAGCAACAGTGAGGAAGATCAATCTAGGCTGATGATGGGGGCAGGACAGGAGGATCGGGGGAGATGCCAACCCCAACAGTCCAAGCACTGAATTGATGGCTCAAGAGTCAACTGCAGAAGGACACCAGAAGAAAACGGTGGCACCTTGCCTGCCCATTGACTATAAAGACTGCTGGAGATTTTAGAGTTTTTTGTGCGCTGCTGCATTTAAAATATTAGCCACATTCAGCCACCACATTTCTTTTTTTCCGTTTTTGTGGTCTGTCGACCTGTCCCTACATTTCCTGTGGTTAGTCACATATATTAAGTCCTGAATGAGACAAAGAGACAGAGAACAACAATGTGGTTCTGCTGTTCTGTTTTTCAAACCTACGTAACTACGAGAACCGATGGAGACAGCATACTGGAATTACTTTTAAAATAAATGAGTATCTATTTATACAGTAAATTTTAGAATTTAATTGTCTTTTAAATTAGGCAGTAATATAAACAATAATTCACCTGACATAAAGCAAATAATTCCTTTTAAGCAGCTGCTTTTTGTGCAGTATTTTCTTTCCCCAAATATTGTTTATTAGAATTAACAAGCAGCTAAGAAGAATAGCAAAGCTTACTTTTTATGTTTATTGTCTGACAATAGACATGTTCTCCATGTTCTTTTTATTTGTGACAAAATTTGGAGATAATTCCCAGACATACATTTCAAACAGTAACGTCTATAACCTGATGCAGCTCATGTGAAGCTCCTCCTGAATCTCTTTGGGGAAAAGAGACCATAAGCTGCCTTCTCCACTTCGAGAGCCAGACACTATAAATACCAGCGGACATTGACTATTCTTTACAAAGAACCTGGAAGACAGATAAATGAATAAAATTATCAAACAGAATGTGTGAATTAAGGAAAAACAACAATTTTGAAATCTACATACAGGAGAATTAACATAGTGATGTGAATAAGTGTTTGTTCCCTTCTACGATTTCCATTTTTTTGCATGTTTATCAGGTTCAAGTGTCTCAGAAAATCAAACTGGTTTAAATATTAGTGTTACGGCCTTGAGGGCTGGGTTGCAGGTGTTTGGTATTTTCCTTTGTGCTCCTCCCCTTTGCAGGTGTTGCTGGTCTGTTGATTTGGAGCACAGCGTGTTAAAGTCTGGCTGTCTCCACCTTCTGGATCGCCTTTGGCATCCACTCTGCTGCTTGTGGTGTTTTGTTGCCAGGCCTCAGCTCCCCTCCTTTTGCACATTTGTCTTTGTTTTTGCACTTCAACACTTCCATATGCACTCATACACCACATCCAAGCTGATACTGACATCAACAGTCCATTGTAGTTTTTGTTAATATTCCTTTTTATGCACTTTAACCACTGCATGACCTCCCATTTTGCTATGACTTTGAGCCAGTTGTAACAATGAGTAATTGACAACACAAATGTTTAATTTAGCTTTTAAATGAAGATAATCTTAGAAAAAAACTCTACCCTGTGTGAAAAATTGATTGCTGCCCCCTCTCCATTAAAACATAACTGTGGCTTAACAAACCTGAGTTCACTACCTCTAAACACATACTGGCCTGATTACTGCTGGAACTCACCTCAAGGTGTCATGAAAGCTGCAAGGTTGTCTGTAGAACTGGTTTGGAAAATCCTGGAAAGAACAAATATGAAGGAAAAGTGATGCAAAGCTTCTTGTTGAAAAATATATGGCAAACACTTTTCTTGACAATGTGAGAAAGAGTTAGAACATGCATATTAGTAGAAGGAATAAGTAGATGGAATGCATTAGTGCCTAAACGAGAGACTGGCAATTATAATAATGATAAAATTTCCAATGATGTAAAATCAATTGGACTGTGGACCCTGATGCTAAAAGATTACAGTGATATACAGATCTTGTTAGTATTTTAAGATGACAAATTGTGTCCAGAATATTTCCATAAAAAAGCTATATCTAGAAAATGTGGGAACAAATGAAACTTCAAAAACGCATATTTAGCCTGATTCAAAACCAACATCTCAACCAGCACATTTCCCCATAAATATTTGGGTTTTGGAAGATTTCTCTTTTACGTTCTGTCTTTTACGTTGCAGTCAGGCATTATTGTGAATTTGTTTACCTTATTCTGTCAGGTCAGATTTCCTCCACCAAAGTGAGAAAATGAAAGTTCACCTTGTTGCCTAATTGACTTCATTGTGGAATGGGTCATATGTTTCAGGTTGACAGGCTCCCACCAAGACAGTGGGTGACGAGAAGATAACTGCAACAAACTATTACAACAATTCCATGGTGGCCCGCACAGATGCAGTGGCTTGGAGCTCCTCTCATTGTCTGTGTTTTTCATGGTTTATTTTCTTTAATATGGATACGATCACCTGCAGTCAGCAAGATCTTTTCTGCATTGGAATTTGGAGCAAACAGTAATCGAGGACTTTATACATATGCACAACATACTGCTGAACATGGATCACAATCCAGTCTTCTTGTAGATATTCATCCTAAGGTTCAGGCAAAAGAGGTGTCAAAATGAGAAAAAAAAGGAGGGATTCCAGGCTGGTGTCTTGGCAATTACAGATTACAGAGATTACAGATTACAGATTACAATTACAGAGAGGGTCAAGCTTCAGTTGGCAGCAAACAGACTGTTACTCAACAGTTGCAATTTGCTGATCACGGAGACCTGCATCTGTGAACAACAGTTGGTGCACAATTGCCACAACACAAATGTTGTGGCATTCCAGGTCAGCATTGCTCAGCTGACCTGGAATTTATGACCACTAGATGCAGGCTGTTTTACCGTTGTCATGGTGATTGCTGTATGCATTCCACCCGATGCTAATACCAGTGGAGCTCATTTGAATGACGCTTTCAGCTGACAAAAGAACAACCACCCAAAGGCAATGCATGTGGTCGCGGGTGATTTTTACCATGCTGATGTGAAAGTCTGATATAACTGTGACCTTAGATGTGGAAATTATTCCATCTTGATGTTTCATGGCAAGTAGATGCCAATGTGTTACACCAGTTACAGTTACACCAACATGCTTTGATGTATAAGAATCCTTTGATAACTTTTGATCTTCAAGTGCCTCAAGAGTGTTCAGAGTGATTTTGAAGTCTATATCTCAAAAACCGTAGGACAAGTTTGATCAGATACAACGTCTATAAAAAAAAGAGAAGACGGCAGCTTTAATCCAAATTGGACGGCTTGCTGTTAGGTTTGGACCATGGGTCCAAAAAACTTTGTTATAGGACCTGACAGAATATCAGCGACGTGCGGTGAGGGGAGGCAAGTGAAGCAGAGCCTCATCTGTCATAAAAGAAAAATATGACAAAATAACTTATATTGCTATATTCAGCCTGTGGTTTGTACTGTGAGCTATTTATTTATTATTTAGCTTAACCAATTTTGATTATTTTTTCTTCAAAATTGCTTAATTTTCGCAATTTCCCATTCAAATGCTCAGAAGCGAAGCTGGTGAGGCAGCAGTGAGCTTTAAAAAAGCTACATAATTTATAAATGATGTGGCTTTATGTTATTAAAGCTAAAGTTTAATCAGTAATACTTTTATAACAAATTTATGTCAGATCTTGATTTCTTGGTTAATGTGAAGTTGTCATAACAAAGACGTTTTAAATAATGTCAACTTTGTATTAAAAGTGTCATGATTTACTGAATGACATGACAACAGTCACAAATATTCATGAAGACTTACTCATGTTCATGACAGGTGTTATGTTATGTTTATGACGGTGACGTGACAGTCTTATTCACAACCCGTCAAATAAAGTGCTCCCAAATACTGTAATGTGTAAATATCTCTGGTGTTACATAAAGAAGTACAGAATTACTTCTTTATGTAATTCTGTACTCATCATTTCAATACAGAAATGATGAGTAATAGACTTGTCCCACCCATCCACTTTGAAGCTTTGCGTGCTTTAGATTGGAAAGTGTAATAATATTTTAATTTCCCAATTACTGCTGATCTGAAATTGAGGGAAAAAAAACCCACACAAAAGAATACTTAATTTACTTTGAAATGACTGCCATTGTTAAAGTTTGCCTAATACCTACTTTCAGAATCTCGCACTGTGACAAAGAATACAAAAAAAATGTAGAAACAGACAACCTGAGGCAAGTTGAAGATACTGTACATACCTCTACCAGGATGAGCTTTTTCTCTGCAGCACCTCTTTCACCTTTCATTTTCAGGCATTTGTACTTGTTAACTCTCAGAAGAAACTCCTGAAATTGTGCCAACTGAGAGCTGCAAGACAAGCCCTGTGATCTCCATTCTGCAGGAGAAAGATGAACTGTCCTTAGAACCAGCATCACAGTACAAAGCAAAGGCATGCTACCACTGACATTATTTAGAATTAGCATCCATATATGCAAGAAATCAAACTCCTTCATATATCCTGAAAGCCTTGTACAAAGAAAACTGAAAATTACTGAACTACTGAAAAGATTTGCCTTTCATATAACCTACAGAAATCAATTTCAGTAGGTTATAAAGCTTTGCAAAGTAGTGAAAATGGTTTATGTTCACTGCTGAAAAGCTCTGCCTTTCATATGCACTAGTGAAAACTTTTCATACAAAGTAGTGAAAACCTTTTGTTTACCTCCATATTTTCAGGTGGTGGCTCTGAGGCTTTGGGAAAATCTACAGAAACCATTTTGTGAAGTGGGCACACCAAGTCTTTTTAAAATCTTTTTAGACAAGTCTGGTGTGTTAGATGCTCCGGATCTAAACTAATTACTAGTAACACCCTACATCAAGGTGTGCATAATTATTAGGCATCTTCTTGTCCTCAGGCAAAATGGGCCAAAAAAGAGATTTAAGAAACTCTGAAAAGTCCCAAATTGTAAAAGGTTCTCCAAGGGATGCAGCACTCTTGAAACTGCTAAGATATTGGGGAGTGATCACAGAACCATCCAACGTTTTGCTGCAAATAGTCAACAAGGCCACAAGAAACGTGTTGAGAAAAAAAAAAGGCACAAATTAACTGCCAAAGGTTTGAGAAGAATCAAGTGTGAAGCTACTAAGAACCCATTATCTCCAGTGCTGTCATATTCCAGAACTGCAACCTACTTGGAATGCCCAGAAATACAAGATGTTCAGAGCTCAGAGACATGGTCCAGGTAGGCTGAAGGCTGAAACCCGACCACCATTAAACAAGACATACAAGTTGAAACATCAAGACTTGTAGAAAAACTTTTCTCAAAACTTTGAGAAAAACTGATTTCTCAAAGTTTTTGGGGGTTTTTTTTTAGGATGAGATGAGATGAGAGTGACTCTTGACCACTGATAGCATAGTCACTTTGAAAACGTAACTAATCACTTTACTGATTACTTGATTTGGAAAGTAACCAAGTTACATAAAAAGTAACTTTTTTTTAGTTACTTTGAGCAGCTGCTAACAGCAACCCTCCACCAGCTGTGAAAATTACATTGAGCTTTGCAAATACTTAATTGTAATACTTAACTACTTAATAGTTATTTTATAATGGTAAAATCAACTACATGTCTCCATTTATAAGGTTGAACTGAAAGGGAGACTGTTAAATGGTTACAACACTACAATAAAAAAAATTTGGTAATTTTTGTGTGGTTCACTGTTGTCTGGAAAACTCTAAATAGGATTTTAGTGCCTTCTTCTCCCAGCCCCAGGCTCCAGGTTTTGTTTTACGGGCCTGTGTTTGCAGTCAGAGCGCACAGAGCACCTCTTGCAGCTCCACAACTCTGATGACACTTACCGTAATATTAATTATTATGATGGCATTTATTGCGCAACTTTACAGACACATTCATTCGGTGACGTTTTCAAGTTTATTGCGCTGCTCATATTAGTCTTAATGTTTGCAGTTTTCTGGAAGCGCAATGCGAAGTTCAATATTAACTTAACATTAACAAAGGCACAGCGGGACGGATTATCCAGGAAATGATGGACTAAAACTAACTGGATGTCAGACAAATTCTGGGGCTTATTAAGTGTCTCTGCTTGTCTTAAAACCCAAATAAGCGACTTAATGTACAGAAACAAGCCAAAGAAACCATAACCTGCGACTCATCAAATTTGCAAGTGACTTTAGAAAAACAACAAGTTTAAGATGTAACAGTAATATAATAATTGGACTTGGTGACAGAAACTCAAAATAGTTCCTGTTTTTCCAGCAACAAATGCACATTTCTCCTCTCTCCATTTATTCCGTTTATTTCGCTGCTGATAACTGTCGCATAGAAACGGCGGTCGCTCCCCAAGACACACAATAGAATTAATAAGAAAATAGTAACGCACAGTGATTTGGATATGTGAATTTAACAGCAACGTGTTAAAGTACTAATTATTGAAAAAAGTAACTAGTACTTTTTTAAAGAAGTAACTGAAAAGTACTTTTTTCAGTTACTTTTTACTGAAAAAAGGAACTTGTACTTTTTTCAGTAACTAGCGCCTTACAAAGTAAGGCGCTAGTTACAAAGTAAGGCGCCTTACTTTGTAAGGCGCTAGTTACTGATCACGCTGCTCTTGACAGCCCTTGGCTGGATCAGTAATGAGTACAGAGCTCCACTTCATATCAGACGCCAGCAAGGTAGAAGCAGGGTACTGGTATGATATTATTAAAGATGAGATAGTTGGACCTTTTCTGGTTGATGTACTTAAAATCAATTTCTAAACCTATTACCAAGGTTTATACCTTGGTTTATACCAAGGTTACCTGTCGTAACCTGTTGGATACGACAGGTTCTTTCTTCAAGCAGTGCTACAGGAAAAAGTTTGCATCTTCCAGAGGACCATAATTTTTCTGCAGGACAAAGCTGCATCACATGAAACCAAGCACTACACAATGTAGCTAGCTAGTGAAGGCTTTAAAGATGAAAGAATAATGAAGTGGTACCCTTCCTCACCAGACCTAACCTTAGACAAGACGAACGACAAGGTGAGATGGGTGTAGGTGATTTGGAGCCCTTAAAAGGAACAGGCACAAGAAGAACATTTTAAACATTGCTTACAAAAGTTTTCAGTTGAAAACACTCACGGGGAAGCAAATAATGGACTTTGTTTTAAAGACTACTTTGATATACCAGCATCGTCTAATCTGCAAATCATCAATGCGTGGATTAAAAGATCAGCACTTGGTTCATAAATATTACGCAAAAAGATTAATGCAGAAACACTGCAGTCATTCAGAGTCCCATATTCATTAAATAGGCAATCTGAGCTTCTTTGAAAAACATCCACGACAAGGTGCTGTTATTCAATAAAGTAATAAAGTATTTACACAAAAAATTAAGTGGCTGCAGAGACAAAGGCCCATGGCAGAACCAAAGCATGGCACACAAAACAAAGTCATCAGTCAGAAAAATGCATAACTTAAATAGTTAAGAATATATTTATTTATACCTCTGGCAGAGATTTAAAAAATTTTAATTCAACCAAGTTTTTTGGTTCATAAAGAATATGATAAATATATAAAATGATGTAAGAGAAATATCTTTTTAAAAAATATCGAATTGATCACTTATTTTCTTTTAAAAAGAGAGAAATGACTAAGCCCTTCTCAATAGACAAAATCTTATTACCAGTAGAGCAATCAAATCCTTCTTATTAGTCTCAAAATTGTGTGCTTATTCCTCACCAGACAAACTGCTCAAGTATGGTTCTGCACTTGCAGGGTTAGTCCATTCCTGAACTCTGACACCTAACTTTGTAGACAGAACTTGGACCGTTGCAGTTTTTCCAGAGCCCGAAGGTCCTGTCAGTATCAAAATACCACCCTGGAACACAAAAAAATAGTAATATTTATATAAATGCACAAACCTTCCAAATTGTATAAACATCTCTATGTTTATTATTGTGAATACCAAGTGTGAACATTCAAAAGAAGCAAGCCACTACAAGCTTTTGCTCCTGAAGGAAGCTGAAGGCCCAGAGATAAGCCCTCTGTCCGATATGAAAGATGATGTCCCAAAGTGTATTATAAGCATGGCGGGTTGTGAGGCTTTCCTTGCACCCCCGCCAGGCACGGTGTTCAGAATTGTTCCTGAAACATGGGTCTTTTACTTGATGTAGTGAACAGGGCACAAAGTTAGGAGAACACACCAATCACACCATCAGCATCTCTACGCGTTAGTTGCCTAGTGCACTGCCACAGCTCGGTCTCTGAAGTCTACCTCGGCACGCATCTCCTTTCACTCAAACACAAAGCTCATCTGTATTGGCATTTATATTGAATCTGACGTTTTTTGGAGAATTTTTAATCAAAGTAGAAGTTAAGTTTAAAAGCCACAGTGTTTGCTCTGCTTGTGCAGCTCAATGTGAACCTGTCGTATCCACTGAGCTGAGTGCTGTGTGTGTCCTACCTTTTCTCTTACAGGGTTAGTCAGGCAGGTGTAGCTCCAGCTGCAGGTCATCGGACTAACCAGGAGGTGCCTTTAAATATGAGCTGGATTCCTGTGATGGATGCCAGATGGTTCTGTTGCATCCTCTGTCAGCTGAAGGAGGAACAGCTTGCTCTCTCTCTAATAACTTTGCCTGTTATTTTAAAGTCCGTTTTTATAATTATAGTCGCATTGTCAACATCATAACTGGATTACTTCCAATCGAAGGACTATGGGATTCTTTTTTTTTACTTTGAACTTTGACTACTTTTTCCACTTCCAAGCTGAATCAGGGGAAGGTGCCTCTGATTGACCCTGGGGACATTAGTTCCAATCTGCAGTGGTTACCCCAGGTTCAACTATATATGACAACTTCAGTCAATAGAAATGAAGATTCAACAGCTGGAAGTGAACTTTTAGATAAATCCTGCTTGTAAAAATGAAGCAACTCATCCTCAAATCAACAGTGAAGTCATACACCTTCTGCACCAAATATCTCACTGTGGAACTCTCTGGGAACTAAGCCCAAAAAAAAGTCTCCCATTTGAAGGCGATTAACAGGGAGAACCTTGGCGAATCAGCATGGCCAGCTGTGAGCCAAATTCGACTTCCAACACCTGCGTCACTAAAAAAAAATAAACGAGCAGCTGGAACCGAAACAACTCCACCGGCAACTCCAAGGGCAAAGTGACAGCACAAGCCTCAACACATTTTGACTCTATGGGAATCCCTCTGAAAAACAGATTTTCTGCACTTCAGCATGAACCTTGCCGTCAAACATTAAGAAAGCAAGACCAATACAGGAAAACAAAAGGTATGCCAAAAATGCTCATTGTCAGAGATGAGGCAGTAAATGGAATCAGTCATTTTTGCAAGACCAAGAAAACAAGAGTGATGTCCTTTAACAAAGAAAACACTCTTTCACCACTGATTAGCTGGCTATTGAAACTCTAGTTGCACATGTTGGTGCTAATGATCTGGCAAAACAAAGATCAGAGATTCTGAAAAAGGACTTTAGCACTCTTCTGAACACTAGTGGAAATCTAAAAATGAAGTTGTTTCTCACTGGTCAGATTCCATCAACTCGATGGGGAGTCAAAAAACACTTCAGATTGCCACAAATGTGGCTTATTAAAACCTGCTCTTCCACCTCAGTGACCTTCATAGATAACCCCTGGCTCTATTGGCAGCACTTTCACCTCTTTGGAAGAAGCTGAAGCAATCTTAATAAATATGGGATAAAACTCCTCACTGCAAACCTTTTTCATTTTATCAACAAGAACAATGTGATCATCGCCTCAGAAGAACAGGCTCAAGGACATCTGATTAGGATGCACTCACTGCAGATCAGGAACAAATTATTCCAAAAAACTGACAAAACATCAACTGGAGTCGGATCAAATGGTCTGTCCCCTCTTCCTCCTTCCTGCTTCTTCAATGAAGTCACAGGACACCTGTGAAGAAATGTCTTCTCAGGACCTGAGCTTCTCAAATTTTAAGATGGAATGAACCAACAACCTGTTCTCAGCACTTGTATTCTTAGTGCTCACACAGCAGACTTTAATTCATTTAAGCCACCTGGCTCTGACTCCCCAGAGGATCCACCACTATGCATTTCTAAGGTCTGAAACCGGGGTCCAGACATTTTGTTTACACTTGTTTTCCTCCAGAATACGTCTGGCCTCCCCACACTATGAAACAGGACAGTACCTGTCTGAATCACTAAAAGAAAAATTACAAAAAACAGAAATACAAAATGTAGCTGTCTCAATTCAAACCTCAGTCTCATCTCCTGTCTAAAGCAACTGGAAATTCGGAGCCATCTGCCACCATCCATCCATTAATTTTTTAACACCCTTGTCCGTAGTGGGGTCGGGAGGTGCTGGTGCCTACTTCCAGCTAACGTTCCGAGTGAGAGGCCGGGTCACCCTGGACAGGTTGCAGGGCATCTGCCACCAAGTCACTAAAATTGACTCTTTTAAACATAAGATTATTATCAGCCAACGGCCTATTAGTAAATGACTTCATCACTGAGGATACAGTAATACTGATATGTTTCTGACAAAATAATTATAAAATAATTAATAATAATTCTGGGAGATATCAACATCTATGTTGACAATACATTAAAGATCTGCTGTTGTATCAACCTTCCAGACCTCTCAAGTCTTCCAGAACCAAACATGGAGAAGCAGCATTCAGCTTCTATCACCACAAATCTGGAACAAATTAAAAAAAAAACTGCTAAACAGCTGAAACACTGAGTTCCTTTAAATCTAGACTAAAAGCCCCACTTGTTTAGAATTGCTTTTGAAGCATAATTAATGAAGCAATCAACAATCTGTTGTGTAATGATGGCATTTAACAAAACGTAACTTTAAATTTACATTTTTGACTGTGTTCTATGATTTTGTATTTTTATGACGTAAAGCACTTCGAAATGCCTTGTTGCTAAAATATGCTATACAAAAATATTTTACTGGTTGATTGGTTGTGTGATTTTTCGTTCCTGTCCTGTACTACAAATTCCTTGTTCTCGGCCTGATCTCTGTCAGAACCACAGAGATTGTTCTTCCTTGTCTTTTTTTCCCAAAGTCGTTCCCGTCCCTCCTGGCTCATCTTGATCTGCCCTCCTTCTCTCCCTGGTCATCATCCCGATTCCTCTGCCCCAGATCCTTAACCACCTGCTCACCAGCCTGCCACCCTCCACTCTCACTCATGCATGAAGACATCATTCTAAGAACACATCCTCATATTGCTCCCCGGCTCGCAGCCAATCTTGGTCTCAGGGGATAGAAGACGCTCCTTAGATTTCCCTCACCTTCGCCAACAGTAAAATCCACCTCCCTTACGCCCACTTAGTGATCTCCCAGCCAATCGCCTTATTAATTCACTCACCTTTTAGTGCAAACACTTTCTGGCCCTCATCTCCTACCATCTGGTCTCCTGCTTGTTCCTGCTGCTGCAAATAAACTTCTTACTTACTTTAATTGTATCCGAGTTTGAAATTGTCGAATGCATCAGAGCCTGATATATGTCATGTGAAAAAGTTTGGGCACCCCTGTTAATCTTAATAATTTTTATTTCCAAATATTTGGGTGTTTGCAACAGCTATTTCAGTCTGAAGGATGCAATGATATTTCAGTACTGAATTGAGGTTTATTGTACTAACAGAAAATGTGCAATATGCATTAAAACAAAATTTGACAGGTGTAAAAATTTGGCTACCCTTATCAGTGTATTGATTTGAATTCTCCTAACTGCTTTTCACTGACTTACTGAAACACAAAATTGGTTTGGTAACTTCATTAAGGTTTGAACTTCATAGCCAGGTGTATCCAATCATGAGAAAATGTATTTAAGTGGCCAATTGCAAGTTGTTCTCCTGTTTGAATCTCCTCTGAAGAGTGGCATCATGGGCACCTCAAAACAACTCTCAAATCATCTGAAAACAAAGATTGTTCAACATAGCTGTTTAGGAGCAGGATACAAAAAGTTATTTCAGAGATTTAAACTGTCAGTTTCCTCTGTGAGGAACATATTAAGGAAATGGAAGACCTCAGGGACAGGCCTTCTTGGCAAGCCAAGGAAAATATCAGAGAGGCAAAGAAAAAGAAAGGTGAGAACTGTCAAGGACAACCCACAAACCACCTCCAAAGACCTGCAGCGTCATCTTGCTGCAGATGGTGTCACTGTGCATCGTTCAACAATTCAGTGCAATTTACACAAGGAAAAGCTGTATGGGAGAGTGATGCGACAGAAGCATTTTCTGCAAGCATGGCACAAACAGAGTCTCTTGAGGTCTGCAAAAGCACATTTGGACAAGCCAGCTTCATTTTGGAATAAGGTCCTGTGAACTGATGAAACAAAGACTGAGTTGTTTGGTCATAAAAAAGGTTTTATACATGGTGGCAAACAAAACACAGCATTCCAAGAAAAACACTTACCTCCACCATAAAATTTGGTGGAGGTTCCAACATGCTTTGGGGCTGTATGGACAATACCGGCACTGGGAATTTTGTTAAAGTTGAGGGTCGCATGGATTCCACTCAATATCAGCAGATTCTTGAGAATAATGAAGAATAGCTACGAAGTTGAAGTTACGCCGGAGATGGATATTTCAGCAAGACAATGATCCAACACACCACTCCAAATCTATTCACACATAGGAACAAATGTTCTGCAATGGCCATCCCAATCCCCAGACCTAAATATCACTGAACATCTGTGGGTTGATTTGTAGCGGGTTGTCCATGCTCAGCAACCATCAAACTTAACAAATTGTTTTGCAAAGAGGAATGGTCAAAAATCCCTTCATCCAGGATCGAGGAACTCATTAAAAGCTACAGGGAGCAACTAGAGGATGTTATTTTTGCAAAAGGAGGACCTACTAAATATTAATGTCACTTTTCTGTTGAGGTGCCCATATTTTTGCACCAGTCAAATTTTGTTTTAATGTGTACTGCACATTTTCTGTTAGTCCAATAAACCTAATTTCAATACTGAAATATTATTATGTCCATAGGTTATTGGTTGTATCAAACTGAAATAGCTGTTGCAAACGTCCAAATATTTAGAGATAAAAATCATTAAGATTAATAGGGGTGCCCAGACTTTTTCATATGACTGTAACAAATATGACACAACCATAAATATAACCTGCAGTTGTGCTTTCAGAAGTGCATGTTGAGTGTTTCATGAGAATGAGATATCTTTGTGAACAAAGAATTATGTGCGGCCTGTGCCTTTGCACCTCACACACACTGCCCAGTGCATAGCTCTATCTGTGGTGCAGCTGATAAACATATATTCACTATCTTGTTATCCCTAATGTTACTGTCATTTTAGTTACCTTGGTTGCTTTTGTGTGGGTTCTCATCCATTTCTCAACTTCCGCAGTCTTCTTTTTGTGGACAGCAAGTTCACCCTGTACAAAGACAAAGCTATGTTATAAGACATTTGATTTCTCATCTATGATGTTTGTGCTGAATTATTCCAGAAGCATACTGTACATAATCTAATAAATACACTAGACATGTTAATAGTTCGACAATGCAATAAAGGATACAAATATCCCAATTAGCTTTCTAATAATTACTTTATTGTAATTTTAGATTTTTGGCAGTATTTCTTGTGGGCCGACGGGCAGGCGCATCAGCCCAGTAGAAACCTAGGAAGCCACCAATAACAACTCTCTTCCTGGCCGATGTCCACTCACTGGATAACAAAGTGGATTTGTTACATCTGAGGCGAAGTGTTTTCACAGAGATGAAGAGCTGTGCTGTTCGTTGCTTAAGAGCAAAGAACCTCTGTTTTTTATTGTTCTTCTTTAGCATGTTGTTTAACATGCCAAATCAATGGTCTTAAGACAGTTATTCAGTTGCCTGCTGGTAGAGAGACCCCTAGATGGGGTCTCTCTATTCTGAGAAATTATGACAGTGAAATTTCGACCGGACTATCAGTGGAAGTTCCTGCAGTGTTTGTCACCATTGTTTATATCCCCCTGGGAGCTAACGCTAACGAAGCATCAAAGGAGATGTTTGACACCATTAGCTCACAGCAGATAAAACACTCAGAGAGGTTTTATGTGGTTGGGGGGACCTTATTAATGTGAAACTGACTGACATTTGCTCAGTTTTCACTAGCATATCTCCTTTCCCACACTGGGAGACAACACTCTGGACTATGTGCACACTAACATTCATGGTGCATACAAAGATCTTCCTCGCCCTCATCTAGGCCTCTCTGACCACGTCAGAGAGGCCTGGATGGGGTCTCTCTACCAGCAGGCAACTGGCACCATCCTTCTGGTGCCAACATATCATTGGCTGATGTGACAGATTAGGCCAACTAAGAAGACAGTTAATATGGGGCTCAGGGAGCTTGTGTGCTTCACAAGCTCCCTGAGCCCCATATTAACTGAGCTTGTGAAGCACAAGCTCACAGGGGAGCCTGTGTGCTTCAGAATTGTTTTCAGTGGACACTTTCTCTGTCCTGAGCTTCATTTCTAAGTGTGCTGATGATGTAACCACTACCAAGACAGTAAACCATTACCCAAACCTGAAACCCTGGCTGAATGCAGAGGTGAGAGCTCTGCTGAAAGTTACAGGCATCAGCACTCTGGGACGTGAGGACAGAACTGACTGCAGGCATTGTGAGGGCCAAACTCACATACCAACCAAAAGTATTTCCATCGGTAGTCATGAAGTGCTTCAATAGGCTAGTCATGCCCCACATCAAGGTTTTCATCAATGTCTCTGTGGACCCTTGTCAGTATCCCGACAGGAAGAATCACTCCGACTCACTCGTTGGTCCACACAGCCCTCATCTACCTGGAGTACCTGGAAAGCTAAAATTTTAGAGACCCGTCTACTGAATTTCTCTTTTGGCTTCAACACCATCATTCCCTAGACCGTGGCGAAGAAGCTAAAGTCCAACACAGAGGAACTGGATTCTGGACTTCCTGACCTCAACATCTCCTCCTCCATCACCCTTAGCACTGGCTCAGCGCAGGGCTGCGTGCTGAGCACCCCTCCTCTTCACTCTGCTGATGTATGACTCCTTAGCAAATATACCAGCTGTCATATAGTGAAGTTTGCTGATGACGGAGCAGTAATGGGATGCATCATGAACAGCAATGGATCCAAAGACGTATACGAGGTGGAACACCTGGTGCAGTGGCACAGAGAAAATAACCTTTGCATCAACGTGAAGAAGACCAGAAAGATTGTAGTGGATTGCAGAAGGGACAAGGATCCTCTTCAGCAACTGAAGCCAGAAATCCCACAGGAGTTGAAATGGAGGCATCATGGACGCAGAGCAAGAACAAAAAGGAGAGAGACAAAAGGGAAGTTCAAACCATCTTTACCATCCATCGTAATGGGCAACGTGAGATCGTTAGCTAACAAGATGGAAAGACTTCAAGCCTTGAGAAGGACTCAGCCAGAGTATAAGGAATGCAGTGAATTGTGTTTTACGGACAGATGGCTGCAGGATCATATTCCCGATTCCAATGTCTCTCTTCCAGGTTTCTTGATTACATGAGCAGACAGATTTAAAGAGCTACAGGAAAAGGAAGGGAGGTGGATTCGCAGTGTTTGTGAAAAACAGATGGTGTCATCCATAACATGTGTCAAGAAAATCCGAGATCATCCCACTTCCCCATGCTGGAGATTTTAGTTAACACTAACAACAAATAAAGTTACCTTTAATATTCACACAAGTGTCATCTAGACCCAACAGTAGACCCAGACTTCAATAAAATAAATCTGGTTGTGTGTTGTTTTTGTCTCCTGCAAACTTAGCTTTAACTTAGCTTTTTTTCTATCTAATCATAAGAAATCATAGTCAGAGAGAGAGAGAGATGAGACAGGAAGAGCAGGTTTCCTGAAAAAAGAGGAAGCAAGTTTCCAGCTTGCAGTTGTATAAAAATAGCTGAGACTATTCCTTATTTAAAAGCATAAAAGTTTTAAAGATGAAATCTAAACACTTTGAGTAATTAGATAAGATTTAAAGTAAAGTACTTATATTAATATTGGTTTACTTATAACAATACTTTCACGTGTGGGAAAACTTACAAGTAAAACAAGTGACTGTAACTTTGGTATCAAATAATTACAGTAATAGATTATTCCTGGTTTCTTTTCAGAACATCTGTAATAACTCACATTATGATTATAATAAGAGTAATAAGTTATGGTTATCATAAAATTATAAATGAATGCTAAATCAAAGAAAGTAAAAGGTTTATGAATGTGATTTTGACATCGAGCTTGAAATGGTGTAAAACATGTAACTGCTATTAAAGATCACTGATGATGTGTTGGAGGTGGATAGTAGGTGAAAGGTGAAAGGTTAGGGGTAAAATGGGGACTAACGGGAAAGGGGCCACAGAGCCGAAGACTGTCCTGCACATGGGGACCAATCCATCAGCCCTGCAACATATGGCTTCAAATCGCACTTCTCTCATCAGCTGGGTTCAGACCCCAAAGACAAAGATGAAGATAAAGATAAAGACCCAAGTCCTGTGTGACCTCACCATCGATGCAGAGATGACAGCTCATCAGACCAACAGAGATCCCTGCCTTCATCAGTTAACCTCCTCCTCCTGATTCATCATCAGACCAGTTCTGGGGTTCGAAACACCAAACTCCATCCGTCTCTCTCAAAGGTTCCCTTTTTAGTTCTTAGTGTCACCGTTAGGGAAAAATAGGCTAGATGATTGATTTTACTTGATTATTTCTGCTACTGAATTAAGCTGTACTGACCCTTGCAAAATTGCTTTACTAATAAAATATTTAGCATAAAGAAAATCTAAAAGATGTTGTGGACATTCAATTAACGAGTCACCTCAAAGTTCTTTGATGGTAGTAAAATAGCTATGGCGTTTGATTGTAGGGAAGAAAAGTAGGTAATGTTTCAGTGGTTGCTTTAGCCCAAAACAACATCCTTGGGACTCGCCCGAGTCACTAAAACCAACCTGATTCAGTAACAAGTGCAAGTAGTAATAAAGAGAAGGAGCGACCGTTAACAGATGTGCTCTGTGAAACTAGTTGGCTCTGAGCTGCTCAGTCTGGCTAATTCACAGGGGGAAGAAGGACGAGACATCTGGATGTAGGCTGTCAGTAACCAGGCGAATCCTTTCTCGATGCAGCTTAAACAGAGTTTACTTCAGTTCTGGATCGGGTAAATCCCAGCAGATTTAGGAAACTCAATTCACTCGTTAGACGGAGAGCTGGTAGCACATCTCCCCTCTCAGAAGAGGAAGTAGTGACTGAAAGAGGAGAGAGTGAAGGAAGGGGGGGAGGGAACGACACGTTACTGTGAAAGTATTGTCTCTGCACTCCAGACATTGATCTCTTGGAAGTAAGTTTCTATCTATATTATTTACCAAGAGAGAACCAATAGAGTTCAGTCATGTGAGCTCCATCTGGGTATACATTCCCTTTGAGGGCAGAGCCAGCTGCTGTCTGTCAAAGAATAAATGTGTCACAGGACAACTTCAGCTGCAACATAATAATATCTGGAGATTTTAATCATGTCACCATGGATTCCACCCTTGCTGCTTTTCACCAGGTTGCCAACTGCCCCACCAGGATAAGCAGGATAATTGATTTACTGTACATTATACTGGTTTTATATTATTGTATTTAGTATTATTTTTCTGGTTACACAAAGCACCAAAACATACAAAAAGCTTTGTCCACTTAGTCAGCCAGAGTTAATGCACGCGGGAGCACGAAAATCAGAAAAACTCATTCCACAAACTTGAGCAACCAAGTCAGTCTCTGTGACGCTTATTAAAAATTTAATAGGCACAAAATGGAAGCGTTACAAAGCTACATTAGCATGATTAAATGAAACCTCCCATTTGTCGCCCATGTCTGCGCAGTACAATGCCTCAAACCCAAAGATTAAACTCACAGCATCAGGTTGTTGCTGTGGTAACAAAACAATCTATCTATGAATATTGTTCTTTGAACTTTTACAAAGTAAATTTGCCAGTTGCTTACAATCTTACATTTAAATGTTAGACAATTTTGAATCTTTTAATTTATCTATGCTAAAACCACTGAATCAAATTTAGCAGCATTGATCATTTCGATAAATAAATGTTATATTTATTGGTTTGTGTTAAAATATTCGCATTTATGGGGACCCTGGATCCCTTGGGGATGCCCTTATTTGTTTGGAATAAACAAATTAAAACAAAAGATTTAATTTGTTTATTTCAAATTAAATCATTAAAGCTGATTTAATTTGGAATAAACAGAAGTGCAAATAATTGATATCCATTTTAATTGTATTTTTTGATTTGATGTTTTTAAGACTAGTTGTGGGTTTAAATCACCTTTCACTGACAATTATTTTCCATAACATATAATTATTAAGTAATATTTTTACATTTCCTGTCAACATCTTTTAATACAAAACACAATGAACTGCCTCGGCGCCCCGATTACTGGGCTTAGCAAGGTTTCTGGGGGAAACCTTGAATATGTTTTCGTCACATTAAAGCAGTGCACCCATTTGCCATTGCCACAAGTGCTAAAGTTTACCTGTGAACAAGGTGAATACTTGTCAACCCATGGTTCATCTGGACCTCTTTCATTTGATTTCGTCATCCAAAGAGAACCATTTTGGTCTTCTTTCCATTTTCTAGCTCTCCTCTCTTCAGATTGAAAGCCCCAAATTTGTTTGTCCTCGCTCTTGCCAGATGTATCAGAGAAGGATGGATCCACCCAGTTATTTACCTAATATTCAAGAAGAAGAATTTAAAGAGTGGGAATTAAGGCCTTGTATGCATACCCAAATTTACATCCTCACACTAACAGGACTTATTTAACTTCATCAGCAATATTAATAAAATACACACTTGAATTTTGCACCCAAAGGTTATGTTTGGGTACAAAAACATATCGTAATGCATATAAATACTTATCTTATACTAATACAGTGGTTCCAAAAGATTTTCTTCTGGGCCCGCTATGGATTACAATAAAATCCCCCCAAAAAAGAGAAAAAGAAAAAAAAAAAATCAACTAGGTATAGACATAAACCTATACATTTTCGAACTCAACTGAAGTTTATTTCACACTTCAGGTTGCAACAAAACAAACTACAAACCATCTTTACAGTGAAACACTTTTGTGTAACTGTTTTTTTTTTCCCCCATTCATCTATACCGCTTCCCGCACCCCTCCTGCAATGGCACCCCCTCCGCCAGGGGGCGCGCCCCACATTTTGGGAACCACTGTACTAATATATAATACTTATACCTGTAATATTTCTAAGACAATACAATGGGCAAGTTTTACAATAAAACCAAAATTATATTTTGGTTTTTTGTTTACACATTTTGTTTACACATTTCTGGCAATTGGTGAAAATTGAATTTAGAGATTTTAAAAACATAAAATTTCTGTTGAACTCTATCATAATAACAAGGTCTTTCTGAAACATTTGACAGTTTCACCAGTTATGTTTTATAACAGCATATACATATCCACATATACATATTTATTGTACTCCTTTTAATACATTACCAGGACTAATAACAGTGAAAAAAACAAAATCAAAATCTGGTTATTCTAGTATTTCAATTAGGAGTATTTTTCTGATTATTTGAGTAAAAAAGCAGCTCTATGCCACAACCATTTTGCCACTTCGTTATATGGAGCAGCAAAGACAATGCCTTATGAATTTAATAATCAAAAACACATATCAGATGTGCACTTCATCTTTGTCTGGGTTAGCAAACATATTCCTGTTAAAAAGAACGCAGAGGGAGACAGATGTGTGCTGAAGATTGACTGTCTATGTGCCAAGTCAGATAATTATTTTGACGGAACTCTTTGAAATAAAAGCGAATTTGAATTGTTTTAATACTATTGAAGCACTATTATACTTTTACCTATACTTGTGACCTTGTCTGTGAGCAACACATGAAAACTTATGTTGCATTCAAGAACACCTCAGAAACCAGATTATCTATATTGCTATGAATCTACTTTGGTTTACCTATTGTTATTAAGAAATATCAGAAGCCTTCCTAAATATTATCCTCATCCTATTTTCAAGACGTCAGTGAATAAACGGTTATAGAAAATAGATTGTAAATACATTTGATTGAGAGACTATTTTACAGCATTATTCCTAAATCCATCCTATCCATTCATTATCTGAACATGTTTATCCTAGCAAGGTGGCGAGGGGGTTGGTGCCTTTCCTCAGCAGACATTGGGTCTGAGGCGGGGTACACCACGGACAGGTCCCCAATCCATTGCAGGGCAACACAGAGACACACAGGACAGTCATCACACACACTTTCACAATTTAGAGAAACCAATTAACCGGCTTCCAGTTAATTGGTCCAATTGGTTAGGAAGGGAACTCACGCATCCACAGGGAGAACATGCAAACATCAAAGAAAGACTGCAGGCCTCGATTCAAACCCAAGACCTTCTTCCTGCAATGAAAAGGGCTACCCACCATGCCACTGTGTCATCATCATCACCGAATATTATTCACTATTTATGTGAGCTGCTCGTGTGTGCCATAGTGTGCACATCTACAGGTTACCTGGAAATGCTGTGTCTGACTTAGACATACTTTGTCTTTTGGACCATTTCAACATGTTGAAATCACATTAACCAAGATGTGTGAGGAGCTCAAGAGAGGAAGGAGTTTAAGTCAGAAATTTCAGTATGATCTGCTATTCAGTTACTAGTCTAAAGGTTTCTGGACCTAAACAAAAAACAAAACACTAAATTGCTTGTTTAGGTCCAAAAAAACTAAAAACAAAATCATACAAAAAAATACTAAACTGGGAATTTCCACTGTAAAAGAAAACATATTCATGGCAGACAGAATAGAGGACTGCTTCAAATTTTTATGAAAAAGAAATAGATTCTTTTCCTATGACAGATATCAAAACTCGGACAAAATAGAATCGGGTTTTGGGATCAGATTTGGCCATTTGTCTCAACATAAATGTTGCATTTATGTTGAGACATAAATATACTGTATGTCTCAACATGACAGGATATGTCATAAATAACATAAATATAACACAATTGTTATATTTATGTTGGGACAAATGTAAATTTGTCTCAATGTAAACCATTTTAAAACTATTTATTTCAAAATTATTTAAAATTAAACCATTTTAAACCGTTCAAGAATGGTAATGGGGTCTATTTACAACTTTTTAGCCGAATATATTAAAAATAAAGTTAATCATTCTAGCGTTTGAGAATGCAAAATCTACAATAAATAATTAGCAGGTAATAAATATGGTTCGAAACTCAGATGAACGTTTCCAGCACTGTGTCAGTGAAGATAACCTGTGTTTAAACACAGACGGTGTGTGTGTCATCTCATTCAAACACTTACTCGTCCTGAGTTGAGTTTTTCCTCCAAGGAAAACTTTTTCATCTTTGGTCGTTGCTTTGAGTACAGGGGAAATTACTGATAGAGGACAGTTCCAGATGTTCTTTCAACGGCAAATGAGTCTTCAAAGAACGCCCCAACTCCAGTGGGGTTGAAGTTAAATAAGCCGCATTATTTCTGGGAGACACCGCACGTTGCTGTCCTTCTTCTAAAACCAGAGCCTTCTTCCTCTTTTCCGATTTCATGCGTAAGCAAGCTGTGAGGTCCATTGCCGCCACCTACAGGACTGGAATGCAGAGAGATTAACAAAAAATGTTTGCATTCTTTCTGCTAAATTTGTGACCCTAAAAAAAGGCATACCGTTTTTTTTCTATTTTATTTTTAAGATTTATTAGGATCAATGCTTCTTCAAGATTTATGTTTTCTTCTTTATATGTTCAGCAGCCCTTGAAGTCAGTTTTGTAGACTATTTTATCCCGTCCTATTTATCCTATTTTGTATTTGCCCTTTTAGTTGAACAGTCTATGTCCAATCCCATTAATGGACATCCCTGCAAACAGCCTCTTTGTAGGGACATTAGTTTGGTTGGCTTGGATGCAAAGAGCTTGCAATCTAAATTCATATCACCAGATAGTATTGCTATCTGGTGTTATCAACTGGATTCCATTTTGTCTTGATCTGTCTTTGGAATTAATTAGATTATTGCCTGTCTCTACAATACCTTCAATCTTTGCCTTCAAGTGTGTTGAAGGAGAGGTTTGTAGAAGAAGCAAAGAACATTGAAAAAAAAAACAATAACAGTGCCAGCAGTTGTTTTATTATATTCTGTTAGAAAAAAAACTCCCTACATGACTGACATCCTTTTCTTTGTACTTGAGATTTCCTTATTTAATTGCACTGGATCCAATTACAATTAAATGCCAACTGCACACTTGGCAGTTGGCATATAAGTTTGTTGGCATCAAACTTATAGAACTGATGCCAACAATTCTATAACAATTCTATAAGCATCATTTTCCCTCTGAGGTCTTATGTTTTCTAGCCTATTTCCACATGAATCTTAAAATAAACTTGATGTTCTATAAATAAATAATGGGAAAACTGTGGATCTTTACAGAGAGTTTCCAAACTATGTTGCTGCTCGCTTCTACGGGACACTCAGAAGTCTGGGAACAATTCTTAAGATACGTTATGTGTATTGAACATTGGAAATCAATACAACTGTATTATGACACTATATTTTAAAAGCTTATCTGAAAACAGTGTATAAAAATGTTAGGACAACCTGTCCAGGGTATGGCATAATTATGACACCATACTCTGAACAGGTCGCCAGTCCATCGCAGGGCAACACAGACAAACAGGACAAACAATTAAGCACACACACACCTAAGGAGAATTTAGAGAGACCAACTAACCTGACAATCATGTTTTTCGAATGTGGGAGGAAGCCGGAGTACAAATCTCTCTTTTGTCCCTCTGTATCCAGGATAGATGCAGTATAGCGAGTCTAGCTCACCATGCAGGGCCGGTCCAAGGTTGTATCAGGCCTTGAGCAGAATTTAAGTGCTTAAAGAAATCTGGGACAGGGACCTCGTTTAACTGGCCGAGTTTAAAAGTAATCAGTGATAATTGTAATTTACCAAAATGTATTTGTGAACAAACAGAGCTCAAACTCAAAGATTAAGCTCACAGAATCAGATTGTTGCTATGGCAACAAAACTATTTAGATTGTTCTTTGAAAATTACAAAGCAAACTTGCCATCTATTTAAAACCTTACATTCAAATGTTAAACAATTTTAAATATTTTAAGCCAAGTATGCAGAAACCACTACATCAATTTAGCAGCATTGATATTCTTAATAAACAAATGTTAAATTTATATATGTGATAAAATATTAGCATTTATGGAGAAACTGGGGGCCCTTCGGGAACTGCTTAGTTTATTTATGCCATGGTCCGGTTGTAAATTTGATCTGCATTACATGGTGTTAGACCCACTAGCTGATGACTTCATTTGGATTTAGATATATATTTTGGATTTGTTGTTTGTAAGACTCCAATTGTGAGTTTAGAAATTGTCAGCAATGTCTTCCAGTAAGATAATTACCCAGTAATATTTTTACATTTCCTGTCAACTTAACATATTTAATACAAAAACACGGCTAAACTCTGCTTTCAGGTTGAAACTAAGGTTCACGTGGTTAAGTCCTGTTCTGTTTCACAGTGACCAAACATCCCCTACAAATACTTGTCTCTATTGTGGCCATGCATTTCAACTTGACCATTTTCTTTATTAGCTTTAATATTCCTCATGTATACCTTCATGAGGTTGAAATTTCTTGTGATTTCAATCTTCTGTAGTTAGCCAACCAGTAAAAGATTAACCCATTTAGAAAGATCATACTTATTTTGTACCTTTAAGTCACAGAAAATATTAGTCCATCTCCATAATCAGAGTAATTTTTAATCAACCTGTTTTTTCCACTTTAGTATCTGCAACCCACTAAAGAGGTGTAAAGTGAATTAAACATTGATGTAACTGTGCTAAAGTTGCCGTCTACATACTAAATTAACAGCTGCCAGTGAAAAACACATCAACAGTCAGTCTATAGCTGAGGTCTGCAACCTGCGACTCCTCTTTGGCATGTGTGCTGTGGCTCTAAAGAAACAATTAGACATGTTTTTGATCACAATAATGATAAGAAAAAGTGGTAATGTGATCAAACATTTCTCTTTTTCTGTTGCTGTAGAATAAGTTTCATTTTGTAGTATTTTTTCCACAAAAGTGGATCTTTGAATTGAGAAAGTTGCTAACCTTTGATCTGCATGACATGGTGTTAGACCCACTAGCTGATGACTTCATTTCATAACGGAATATATATTTAAATAAATATAATTTACTCAGCAAATTAAGTTAGAGGTAAGAAGTTGGAATGAAACAGACAAGTATTTATGGAATTAAATACATTGAGGGAAACTTTAAACAAGCTTGAGCAGTGGAAGGTTGTGAAGGGTGCCTGCATCAAGATCAGAGCATTATTTGTTTACATAGGAAAAATGGCACATGCCATTTTCAGGTCTTTCTGAACCCATCTGAAAGAACCACTTTGCTCTTGAACAACTCTGGTAAATTTTGACTCTTCAAAATTATCCGGCTGTGGCTGGTTTGTGGTGAAATGATGTTCAGTGAGCCCTGTTGCAGCTGACAGACATTCAGAAGTTTAGAACTGCAGCTGTAACCACATATTCCAAAGGGACTGTTGTAAAAACTTAACTCTACCACCACTTTCTAATTACAACATTTTTTTATAGACAGTTAATATTGAACAAGCTGATACTGATTTGCATATAGCAAGATAAATGCTTTCTAAATGTCAAGAGATTTTAGCTGGTTTCTGGGAAGACCTCCAGCTTAATAAGTCTCATTTCTTGGGGAATGAGGCTTTTTAAGCTTTTTCACGCATCTTTTTTAGTTTGTTCCAGATTATGTCTATAGCATTTCAATTGTTGAAAAATAACTACATTTCTAGATGATTAAATGTTTTGATTTCCTTCATATGTGGCTTACTTAGGTTCCTGCTGACACCTACTGTACATTTTTATGCCAATTTCAAAATTTCAAATATTTAAACTAAGAAGGGTTTTGCAATACATGATCTGTAAAACCACTATCTGTGCATCTTTTATAAACATTTCTGTATTTGCCAAATCCAGGTGGAAAGACAAATTTGATAGGTTCAGTACTGTTTCTAACAAAAGCAAAAATAATTAGGAAAAAACAGCTTCGACAGTTTTAAAATAACTGAAGTACTTCATTTTAACCATCTAATGTACCAAGTACCAATAAAAAGGAGATGTCCTTAATAAAAAAGCAATACCCATTAATCACCAACTAGACTTTATCTCGTAAAGTTTCCTGTAATGTAGCAAAGGTGCATTGACAACAGATGGCTGTCTATATAGGGGACACCAACAGATGTAAGTTTACAGTATATTTAAAAATGGGAAAGTTGTCATTTCAGTAAATACACTTTCAATGTTTGAGCTCAAAATTTCTTTTGTCACATTTATTTCATTTTAAAAAAAATGACTGTTTTCCTGGAACAAAATGAAAAGTTCAGTTCATCAAAAATGTATACAAGAGATCTATAATTTACAGATCTATAATCAAGGGTTTTTAACAGGAAGAAAAATAATACATTTCTCTGAATGTTTTCATCTTGACATTATGCTCAGACTTATTCTGAGCATCATGTTCCCCTAAGAATTACTTTTACATTTAGACTAAAAGTAAAAAGACCATATCATCGTCCACAGAAAAAGAAGAGAGAAGGGAGTCTGCCTGATCAACAGACAATCCTGGATGGGTACGGATGCATGACACTATCACACCCCTCCTGCATATTGGCAGCTCCAGGCCTGCAGAGTGGTGCAGTATTTGTTGTGGAAGTGTGGAAGAGAATGAACAAGCAATGTGGGTAGAGGTATGGTACAGCAAATAGGATAGATAATCTGTCGGGCAGAAAAAAAGAAGAGAAGAAACGGCTATGTGCTTGTCACTTATTAGTCCAGGGGCCTCTTTTCTCCGTGTTTCTTTGTAAATTCTTCAGCATTCTTCAAGAATTTTTTACGGTCCTTTGAGTATTCTTCTGCTAAGTCTGCCCTCAGAGGATGTTCTGGCTGAGGATCATTCACCAGTGCAATGAGGGACTGAATTACTGGAAAAGAAACAAAAAAATCAAGTTTAAAATCAAAAGCACTTTAAAGATAGTTGGTGATACTGTTGTCAAATACAAAGGTTCTAGCAAAATGCAGAATCCTCACCCTCCTTAAAAAATTGACAATCATCTTAGAAATTCAGTTCAAAAGAGTTTAGTTATACAATGCAGATTTTTTTTTTTTTTAAATGTAAAAAATTTTTTACAGAAATATATAGTAAATTTACGAGTTTCAAGGTATACCGCAATATAAAAAGCTCACGGTTTCAAAATCACTCAAATGTTCCGTCATTCTGCTGCTGCAGGGTCAGAGCATCTGTCATTCGATTCTTTTTTTTAATTCAGAATCCAATATTGGATAAAAAAAATGCTATTTCATTATTCATTTTCATGATATATCAAAAAAAAAAACACATAATTTTTTTTGTATGTTGAACTTTATCCTCACACCAAAAATCACACATATAAGGCAAGTGGCACTCTAGCCGGTTAGTCTGTGGTTCGGTTCTACCATTTCCATTATCCACTGTTTCTCAGTATCGTAGATGGGCTGTGAGCAGCAACTCTCATCAATGGAGAAAGAATCAGGTCATCAGATTATTTTGCTATACTCACATATATAATTACAAACTGGTATTTTTTTTAAAATGTGCAGTAGAGAGATGTAAACCAATAGCCACGCATAAATTTTTAAATCTTTGTTTTTAATCCAAAGGAAAAATAAAGTTCACATCACTAGCTAATATTATTATGTAGTTCCGGTGTTTTACACTGACGGCACAAAACTGCAGCTCCATCAGAAAGCAGACCACAGCTTCACCATTTCTCTCTTCTTTATTACAGTCAGTTCTTCAGAGCAAGGAGCTACTAGCAAGTCAGCTAAATCAAACGCATTTGCAGTTAGCAAAATCTGTGACTTAGCTAACTGCAAGAGTTCTTGCTGCAGTTCCTGATTAAAGTCTTATTAATCCTCTGTATGAGCAGCTCTCTGATAGCAGACAGCATGTCTGTTGTCCACAATCAATTAATGCATTCAGCTGTCAATCAAAAGGTTTCAGTGCCGTACCCCACTTGGTGCTGCTATTTGTACCCCTGAAGAAGAAATAACAATCTGAGAACAGTCTGGCTGAGTGGCATTGGATTTACTAGTGGAAAATGGATCTGGCGGGGGCGGACTGGAATTAGAGGCAGGCTGGTGGAAAAACACTATGAGTGGATGGGCACCTCTGGGGCTTGCGCTCCCCACAAGATGCCGTCCTGGGCAGTTTCCCATAAAAAAAACTGCCACTGTCCATCCGCCTATGTCGGAAGCATGCAGTGCAGCCATAGAGGCAGGGATCCGACAGTCTTGACGGCATTGCTGCCTGCGGTGGGCTTCCATTATTTAACCTGTAGCTGATTTAATGTCCAGGATCTATTGTATGGTGGCCTGATCAAGCCAAAATCTTGTGTGTAAAAACAACATCCACACAAGAGGAATACAGATTTGCACAAGCTAAATACAGATCTGCTTCCACACACATATCGCTTGCTCTCGCCTCCTTGTTCATGACTAATATTTTCAGCAAAAGGCAGGTGAATCCAGTTGGCATTCCATTTCTACATATGACTGATATCCAACACAGTTACTATTGTTGTGATGACATGGTGAAAGCGGACTGTCAGAAAGAGCAGGAGCTTCATAAATTTCCTGTAAGTTACGTATGGTATATACACAATGTTAATAACTGAAGGTAACAGTTATTTAATTGTGCTATACAATGGCACTATGTGATGAAAAATACATAGTAGTGCTGCTTTAAGACTTAAAGCAACAAGTGAGCTGCAACTTAAAATGTAGGTTGTTTGCAGCAACAACTGGTTTAATCTATGGTTGTTTGCCAACCATCTTAGATTTTTTCTATGCTGTTAACTCTAAATCTCCGAAGTTTCCAAACATGGTAGGAAGTTTTAATACTTCCTAACATAAAATTTCTGTTTTAATTTTACTCACTTTGTGTGATTCTATTGCAAAAAACAAAACAACAACAAAAAAAGTTCCTAATAAACTAAAAACATAAATATGTAAACAACGTCAGTGTGATCGATACCAGTACCAGTATTCTAGTACTTGAGACCAAGACCACTTTTTGATGGTCTCTGACTCAAACGCATTTGTATTCTGTCTTGTCTTCGTCTTGGATGTTGAGGACTCTGGATTTTATTCCAAGGCTACAACTGTGAAAATGATACTACCCAATACATTTGTTACAACCTTGCTTTCATTGGTTGCAAAACATACTGATTCAAATACAAGAAATGTTAGCACTTTCACACAACTCTAGCCCCTTTCACGAGCAAACTGCAACCCAAGTAAGCTGTGATTGTGTCATGCAGCCCCCTCTGAAGATGGCTTATCAGGAAAAATGATTGGTAAATGAAGCAACAAATATGGGGAGTAAACTGCATCCTGCACAACCTTGGCTGTCCAGGGACTTGTGTTGTAAATCCATTTGTGACCGTCAAATTGGCATTCAGCACCATCAACCTGCACATCCTCCACTGGAATCTTCCCCAGCTAACTGGGGAAGATTCCCAGTAAGCTGTCAGCCTCCCCCCTACTCCCACCTTAGAAATAAATTGTCTCATAGTCTGATCACCTCTGGTTTAGATTACTCCAATTCTCTTCTTTTTGGCCAAGCATAGAAAACCCTCCATAAATTACAATTGGTCCAAAATTCAGCTGCCCACATCTTACACAAGCCTCTCAATTACATCACATTTCTTGTACGACAGCTCCATTGGCTTCCCATCCCCATCAACTACAAAATACTTATCTTTTAACTTTCAAAGTTGTTCACAACCTCGCCACTCCTTATCTTTTGAATCTCCTTCACATTGCTACACCCCCCCATACCCTCAGATCCTCCTCTTATAATCATTGCACTGTTTGCCCTGCCCACCTTGTTACTATGTACTTAATTTGTATTGTCTTAATATTTAAATTATGCCACGTGACCTTGAGTTCCAATAACCTTGCTTCTCCAAGATTACTTTCCTGCTGAGGGGAGCGTGTGCAGGATCAGTACAATGTGAATTGTTAATGTGAATTTGGCAAAAAATGCGGTATGCTTTCTGACCTTTTGAAAAATCAAGATAATAGCCATTTAATTAATATGGTAAGAATGCAGAACAAAAACACTATATGTGACCCAATGATTATCAACCGAACTCTCCACAATTTTAAAAATGTCTATACAATACAAATATTACTGATCTAGCAGATATCTCCTCTTATCTGAGAAGTGTATCTCTATCTACTATTGCAGAGTATTACTCCGTTTCAGACGGCGTTATTACTTTGGAGGAGGTCTGGGGAGCAATTAAAATGAATGCTAAATGGAAAATGCCCTTGCCCGAATGGGTTTCCACAGAAATTTTAAGTCATTTTTGCCAGATATTCAATCAATATTTATGCCTGCTTTTAACATTTTTGAAAAACGGCATCTCCCCTCATGGAGACACGCCTCCATTAATCTGCTTTTAAAAGAATGTGAAACAGGTCCTTTAGATCTGTCAGTTTGCTAAATGTACAAAATTATAGCAAAAGTACTGTCCTAGAGATTGGAAAACATCCTCCCTAAAATAATAGACCAAATAAGGCATGATTTATAAAACAAAAACAATATTCGACATGTTCTTAAAGTTGTTCAGTATCTTAATAATAACAAAGTGTCAGTATTAATTGCCCCCATTAATGCAGAGAAGGATTTTGGCAGAGTTGAAAAGCAATTGAATTTCAGGTGTCAGAGAAGTTCCATGTGGAAATTTCACCTTTATTGTTTACATTGCTTATTGAACCTCTGGTTGGGATAAACAGGACTACTGCTGATGTATGTGGAATTAATATAGATGGGTCACGTTATTTCACGATTTGCTTATGATATACTATTGTACATGTGTAAACTTGAGAAATCGATTCCAGTAATCTTTGAGTCTATGAGAACGTCCACAGTACTTCGTCAGGATACAAAATCAGACTAGGGAAGTCTGTTGCCACCCCTTTTAATACAATCTCCCTTTCTAATGTCTGAGGGGCTTTAAATATTTGGGTATCTTTGCTATATCTGATATGAACAATTTCTCTGAAACCAACTACTCATCTTTAAATCAGAAGACTAAAACTGATCTAACAAAATGGGCTAATCTACAAACTATTTTTTTAGAAAGAATCAATACCATTAAAATGAACATTCTTCCACGACTGAACTACTTATTTCAAAATCTTCCCTGCTATCTATCTCCTGGACTCTTCAAATCAGTGAACTCTCATTTATCTCGCTTTATTTGGAATAACACCCATGAGTCAAGAAGTGAAAACATATGTACCTTCTCTTCTTGGTCATCTAAATGACTATCAAATCATCTGAGGGACAGACTCTGACTCTTAAATCTTTTGAACAAATAAGGGACAATTTCCATATTTTTTAACTAAGAATTTTTAAAAGTATCTTCAGAGCTGTCATTTTGTAAGAAATCTTTCTGGACAGGAAAATTGTCAGAGTTAGTCCAAATCTCTGAAGATATACACTTTGTTATCTGGTTGTGATTCCCCAGGTTATGATGTTCTGAAGCATAACCTATGGGGTGAGGTTCAATTCACAATATTTAGAGGGAGATCTATAATTGGGTTTTCCCCAGATGCACCTTAATCTCTATACATGAACGGAACTTTAAATTATTCTATCAAACTTGTAGAAGAATTTACAGTTCTACAACTTTAAGAAACAGGTCTCTGTCACAAATGAAAAATACATGAGGGTTCATTTATTTATTTATCTTAGTCTTGTAACTATATTATTTTTTCTGGACAAAAGTACATTTCTACAAACGTGTACAGATACTAAATGTTTACAAATACTAAATCTTACGGGGATATGGAAAAAGAAAAACAAGCGACCACAACTTATTTTCTCGAGGTCCAGAGAAACTTTCTCAAGATCTGTGAAATGTTTGAGAAATTGCAAGTTCCTTTTTTAAAAAAGGAACTGAAGTAAAAAAATTAATAATAGAATACCAACTACTTGAGTGATCGGCAGCAGTAGTACAGTCTGGGCAGCATAATCTCCCACACAAAATCCATAAGCACAAACACTCCAAATAAAGATTTTCCCATTGTCAAATAACAGGGTGGATGGTGTGAATTATGTCACACCTTCCAGGGACCCACATTCTCTCTAGAACTGTGGTGGTCGTTCCAGAAAGACATTGTCCAAAAGAAGATCCAGCAGAGGTTGAAGTTCCTGCAGCTGCCTCAGGTACTGCTCGTCATCTTTGATACCACTATTATTCTGTATTTTGTATGTGTGTCCATTTATTATTATTAATTATTAATTATATTATTATTATTAATTATTATTAATACCTACAGAGTCCTCTATATTACCTTTGTCTGAATGAAAAACTTTGATTCACTCAACATTTTGGGATTCTATCTTATTCTTAAATGAACCCAGTTTAGATAAAGACATCCTTCTATGGGTGACCACAATAGATTTCATTTTACAGAGTCAACACCAATGCTATAAGTGATCCAGTATGCAATGGTACTTTTAGATTTTACTTATCAGTGCATCAGGACATTTTGTGTTGTAACAGGTCAGTCTGTTCTTCCCCATTAATGTGGAAAAAGCAGTTTTTTATTTGATAAAAAAGTTTTAAATATCCAATAAATTTCGTTCCACTTCATTATTGTGTCCCACTTTGTTGTTGACTCTTCACAAAATAATACAAATTTTATATCTTTATGTTTGAAGCCTGAAAAGCAGCAAAAGGTTGAAAAGTTCAAGGGGGCTGAATACTTTCACAAGGCACTGTACATAAACCAAGAAAGGATAATACTAATCAAAGGAAACTAAACAGAAATGCAGGACGAACAAAATGCGAGAAAAAAAAACAACTAAGAACCTAACTAAATACAGAGGAATAAACCTATATGGCAAGGCCTTTTGAGCAATAATTAATAAATGGGTCTATGACTATGGCAAAAACATAGTGTTCTCAGATAAAAGGTAAGATAATATTGTTGAAGAACAATGGCTTTGTTTAGACCAATATGTAAAATACATATTGTACAGATCATAGCTGTAATAATAAGGATCTTAGTCATGTTTGTCGGAGGGAATATCACGACACCTTTCAAATTTTTTGCCCCGATTTTCCCCTTATGACAATCTTAGAACGTTTCGACTTGCTGTGTGGTGTGACCCTCCGATCTAAAATCAGACATAATCAACATGTTGGATTGTCTTTGCCTGACTATTGCAGCCTATGGGGTTTTCCCTGACCAGGAACTAGAACACAGCCTGTTGAATGTGACAGGCAGCCAATCAGAAAGTGCGGTGACGTAAGCATGGGAGGAATCCCAAGCAGTTGACATTGTGTAACTGAGAGCCCGGTTTAGTGCACAGTGGAGCAAATAAGCTCCTGCAATTTTTTATTCTTTTTGTTACGTCTTCTATCGCTTAACACGGGTCCACAAACTATGACTACTGCTTCTTCATCATCGGACATATTTGTTACTCTGAATTGATGTGTGGTATGTTGGGGGGTTAACGGGATTTTCTTCAAGAGTCACCCCCCATGTTTGTGAGTGAATCGGTTCGTGTCATGTGGCTGGACACACGAACCGATCGAACCTGTTCTACTTCTATCAGCTCTGTGGTCACAGAGATTTGGAAAATCATGTTCTGTGAACCAGACCTAAAACTCACAAGCTCCACTCCTCTCATCTCGACTCGACCGCTGGCCCAACACTCTCTGATTCTGATCGCTATGGTAACCTTTACAACTTCAAAATAAGACACATATGCTCCACAAAAACGAACATTTTATTTTCATGAAAATTTTAACTCACGATAACGACTAATCAATGGGAGCCCTGAGCTTGTTTCTCCCTTCTGGGAGTGATGAGAGACAATGACCTGAAGCTTATGCTTATGCACAGGGTGCTTGGTCTCTACGTGGAGAAGCAGTTTGAAGCTTCATTGCCTCATTAACAGCCGGTCATCATATCATGCAGAGCAGCTTGGAATGTGGGAATCACAAACCGGTCCAGGATAAATCCATTCTCCTGTCTCTGCTCTGGGCCTTTTCCCTTCGCAAAGAAACTTTCCAAAGAATCTGACCTGGTTCTGACTCATTTTGCTGCTTGCGGGCTCAATGTTGGCGTGCAAGAAGTAATCGAGAGAATCTGGTTCAAGGCTTTTCACAGTAAAATACCCTCCAGACTGAAATAATACATAAAACGGAAATATTTAATTATTTCTTGTGCGGTCTGGTACCATTTGGTCCGTGGACCGGTACCGGTCCGCGGCCTGTGGTTGGGGACGACTGCCCTAGAAGGCTCTGTAATTTTAGAAAAACACAATTTCTTTTAACACTTAAAAATTCTTTTTTAAATGTGTTTTTTGCTGTTATGATTTTGATTATACAGAAATAATCAAAATCATAAAAGCAACAATAATTATAGATATATTAATAACAAAATGATATTCAGTGCAAAGTAGCCTACATCTTTGAAGATGCTGGCCCAAAAAAGGTTGAGAAACACTGTTTTAGTGCTTTTTTTAAATGTGTTTTAAAAGAAACAACAAAATAGCGTTCATTGACAAACAACAAAGAACATTTCATTGGTAAAATAGATCAGCAAGCTTTATCAGGTAGCTCAGAAAAATTATGATAAAAAAAAAAAAAAAAAAAGAGAGTTTTGCCATGTGGTACCACTAACCTTGGTCAGTTTTGGTAGCGGGTTTCCAGTTCTCAGCACTAATCACAGGCAAGCATACCTGACCTTTCTCATCGATGTTGGGGTGATAGATCTTTGTCTTGAATGTGATTTTGGGAGGCTTGAATGGGTACTCGGTTGGAAAAATTATTTCAATCCTGAATGCACCTTTGTCATATGGTGGATTGTCCTGGAAGAAAAGTTAATGATTAAAACTATAAATCCAAATCAAGGCAAGTCAGCCTAGAAAAACAAAAAGAGACAACTTCTTACAGGAACAATAAGCCCTTGCCATGACAATAGGTTTGATTCCTCAACTTGAATGTTCCTGAAGTTCTTCATCCCAGATCTCCGAATCTCTTCAAGTTCCTAATAAACCAAACACGACACATATTATACATTAAAAGTCTCAATTGGAAGTGCTGTGGTCGATCAACGGATAGAAACATAGACACAAACTAATAGCCAATCTAAGGAAGTCACATAAAATACTGTGTGGAAAAAGGAAACCAGACTGAGGAAAAAATTAAAACTAATAGAATACTACCGATCATCTTGCTGCTTGCATCTTCCTGCTCCCATCTTCCCTCATTCGTGAACAAGATCCCAAGATACTTGAACTCCTCCACTCTACCCTTTTCAGGCTCAAGACCAAGGCCTTGATTTTGGAGGCACTGATCCTCATCCCGGCTGCTTCACACTCGGCTGCGAACCGCTCCAACGAGAGCTGTAGATCATGTCCCGACGAAGCCAAAAGGACCACACCAGCCGCAAAAAGCAGAGATGCAATCGTAAGGCCACCAAAACGGATCCCCTGAACACCTTGGCTGCGCCTAGAAATTCTGTCCATGAAAGTAATGAACAGAATCGGTGACAAAAGGTAGCCCTGGCGGAGTCCTACTCTCACCGGAAATGAGCCCAACTTATTGCCGGCAATGCAGACCAGACTCCAACACTGGTCATACAGGGACCTGACAGCCCATATCAAAGAGCCCGGTATCCCATACTCCAGGAGAACCCCCCACAGGGAACACCTTCTCCAAGTCCACAAAACACATGTGGACCGGTTGGGGGAACTCCCATGCACCCTCCATTACCCTGCTAAGGCTGTAAAGCTGGTTCAGAGTTCCATGGCCAGGGTGAAAACCACACTGCTCTTCCTGAATCCAAGGTTTGACTATCCGACGGACCCTCCTCCCAAGGACCCCTGAATAGACCTTGCCAGGGAGGCTTAAGAGTGTGACCCCCCCCTATTATTGGAACACACCCTCCGGTCCCCCTTTTTAAACAGGGGGACCTCAATCCCAGTCTGCCAATCCAGGGGAACTGCCCCCGATGTCCATGCGATACTGCAGAGTCGCGTCAACAAACAACCCTAAAACATCCAGAGCCTTAAGAAACTCCAGGTGAATCTCATCCTCCCCCGGGGCCTTACCACAGAGGAGTTTTTTAACCACCTTGGCGACCTTGTCCCCAGAGATTGGAGAGCCCAACCCAGAGACCCCAGGCTCAGCTTCCTCAATGGAAGGCATGTTGGTGGGATTGAGGAGGTCTTTGAAGTATTCTGCCCACCGGCCCACAACGTCCCAAGTCAAGGTCAGCAGCACACGATCCCCACTATAAACAGTGTTGGTGCTGCACAGCTTCCCCCTCCTGAGACGCCGGATGGTGGACCAGAATTGCCTCAAAGCCGTCCGGAAGTCTTTTTCCAAGACCTCTCCAAATTTCTCCCACACCCGAGTTTTTGCCTCAGCAACAATCCGAGCCGCATGCCGTTTCACCTGCCGGTACCCATCCGCTGCTTCTGTAGTCCCAGAAGCTAAAAGGGCCTGATAGGACTCCTTCTTCAGACTGACAGCATCCCTCACCGAAGGTGTCCACGAACGGGTTTGAGGGTTGCCGCCGTGACAGGCACCGACAACCTTGCAGCCACAGCGCCGGTGAGCCACCTCAACAATGGAGGCATGGAACATGGTCCACTCTGACTCAATGTCCTCCACCCCCCCCGGAATGTGTTCGAAGCTCTGCCGGAGATGGCAGTTAAAGCTCCGTCTCACAGGGGATTCCGCCAGACATTCCCAGCAGACCCTCACAACACATTTGGGCCTGCCAGATCTGGCCGGCATCCTCCCCCATCATTGGAACCAACTCACCACCAGGTAGTGGTCGGTGGACAGCTTTGCACCACTCTTCACCCGACTTTCCAAAACATACGACAGCAGATCCAATGAAACAATGACAAAGTCGATCATCGAACTGCGGCCTAGCGTGTCCTGGTGCCAAGTGCACATGTAGGCACCCTTATGCCTGAACATGGTGTTCGTTATGGACAATCTGTGACGAGCACAGAAGTCCAACAACAGAACACCACTCGAGTTCAGATCGGGGGGAGCGTTCATCCCAACCACGCCCCTCCAGGTCTCACCGTCATTGCCCTCGTGAGCATTGAAGTCCCCCAGCAGAACGAAGGAGTACCTAGGAGGGACACTCTCCAGTACTTCTCAGAGTACCCATCCTTCTTGGAGTCCTTAGAGGTTCATTATAATTAATCCGATTAATCATTTCAGCCCAAGATCTTACATTCGCCTTCACCATTGATCTCGCAACAAAAAACGTATCTTGAAGTTATTGTCAAGGTCAATAACAAAATTGCGGGAACTGAGATTGAGATGGAAACGGGTTTTTAGTATTGAAAAACAGACCTGTTCATTTGTATATGAATACAGATGAATACAGCCATCTGTATTCAGCTGTACATATAAATATATGTACATTTATAAATCGTACATGTATACAATTTATATATGTACTCATATATATATATATATATATATATATATCGTCAGGTGTTAAAAGGTCACAATACACTTTCAATGTTTCAATTTTATTAAAAAATACACCCTTGAATAAAATCCTTGAAATAATTCAAACTTGTTTTAACTCCTTTGTGTTGCCTCAAAGACAAATGAAGTTCATATAATTTTTTACACAAACTACAAAAGTAAATGAAACAAAATGACTTCCTTTCGTCTTTCACTTTTTACACTAACAAAACTTGAACACAGGTTAGACTACAGACCGTTTTAAGCCTCTTGTCATAATAAAATGCACAGCAGTATTTTGCTTAAAAAATACTTTGAAGACATAACACAACAACTTAAAACTACCAATAACATGAGTTAAGTTTAGTTTTTGGTTTCCTTGTGAAAACAATTGTTTGTACATTGTTTTTACATATAAAACGAACCTAAAATATAACCTGAAAAAGATTACAGGACCACAGTTCCTAAATGTCAAATATTTAACAAAAAAGCACAGTATTTTCATATGTACAGCAAAAAAAAAAAAAACATTGGCACAGGTATGTTTGTTCTCACAGATTCACTGCCGTAACTTGTACAAGTAGCAGGTTTTTCTTGATGAACAAAAATATTTCAGCATTTTCACCAGACATGCAACTTCTTTTCTGAGCTACTACATGTCCAGCCAAGCATTTGCTTTCAATACTTGTGAATGGGGCAGAGAGACAAGCTCAGGCAAGTAGAGCAAGATGAGAGAAACACTTTCCATTGAGCTTCCAGAAGGCCAATGGGTTCTGGCTCCTTTCAATAGGAACCTCAGATAGGTAATTCTGTATCTGAATAGCTGAAAGGCTGCCCAGTTATTGCTCCACATTAATATTCTCTTTCAAGATTTCAGATCTGCAAACAGCAGCCCACACATTTTGGCGGCAGGTGCAAATATGTCAGAAGGTCCCACCACAGAAAATTTTCCTGAAACAAGTTTTCCATCCACAGGTGTGCATCTGGTCTCCACATCTTCACGTTTGACCAAAAGGAGCAGTTTCATTTGATCTCTCACCTCTGCTGAGAAGTAGCGATACTTGTACCTTGTTTTGCATCAACAAAGAAAGATGAGTCAATTTTAGTTTTTGAGTTGCATAAATTTTAATGAATCCAAGCAATAAATTTTCCATACATTTAAATTTTTTTGACTTGCATGTAAGTGAATCCATCTCAATCAAGCAATTTTCATTTTTAATTTTATTTAAATGTTTGTTGAAAAATAGCACTAGGCTAAAATAAGTATGGATAGAAAATAGAATATGTGTACTTGCCTTGATCAAGAATTGTGACCAAGGGCGTCGCATGACGCAGTGGTGACAGCAAGTGCCTCGTAAACAGAGAGCCGGGCATCCCGACTTCGACTTACGTCCTTGGTTCTTTTGACTTTCAGTCCTTCTCTCCCTGCCCCCTTTCCTATTAGATTACAGTTAAATAAAAGCAACTAATGCCCCAAAAACAAAATTTTAAAAGAATAGTGGTCAAGCTCAAGGGCTCATAATCAATGTTGTTGAATCTTTTTACAACAGCCTCCAGTAGCGCAGCTTTGGCTGTACCAATCATGCCTGCTTGCCTCTGCAAAAGCTGCTTAAGTGCAATGACATTTGGGATGACCTCTACTGCTGTAGTTGAGATAATCTCCTCCGTGAGTTCTTCAAAAGGTGCAACGATGTTCAGAACATTGGCCATTAGTTCCCACTGGTTTCAGTGAGTGTGGCTGGTAACTCGTGCTCTGTAGCATACATGCTAACAGCATGTTTCTGCTCCAACAGACTGCAGCATGTAGACCATCTTGTTCCATCGCATTGAAAAGTTTTGTTGTACTCGCCTCCTGTATGTATTTTTGTATGTTGTAGACTGAGGAATAAGCAAGCAATGAATGCTTAAAATGACAGAAAATTATCCTTTGTGTTGCCAGAATAAATACAATGCTCTCCTTGCTTGACAGTTGAGGTGTGTGCCAAATAGGGTAAACTTTACAAGTCTGCATCATAAAGTACTTTGGCCACATTATGAGCGTTGTCCCATAAAACAACGCTCAGATCACTTATGCAAGAGTTCGCAACAATCCAACATCACCTTAAATTCTGATGATAAATTGGCAGCAGTGCCAGATCCTAACATTTCGTTACAGTGCTAGCAGTACTTGATGACAATTGAACTGTTTTGTCAATCCATTCCATTCAACATGGACATGATACATCAGAAGTCCAACAAAACTCAGTTGCTGTCTTACAATGATACTTTACCAAAGAAAATCCAAAACAGATAACCCTTAGCTTGGCATACTGACCATTTCTTTTCTAAGTTTTAGCTCTAGAATTGACTCAATTAAAAGGAATATATTGCCAAACTGCTATACGATGTTGCTGCTGTAAAATGGATCGCATATGACATATGCATATGACATATGCATATGACCAAAGAAACTGAATGCCAGGTTTAAAGACTGAATAACCAAAGGAATTACTGCTCTCTGCACAACAATGAACAACAAAATCTTAATTGATTTTGAAACACTCAAGAGAAAATATTCTCTAGACAAACAGGACTTCTATCAATATTTACAAATAAGAAATGTTAACTTAAAAATTAAGCCAATTACTGACAAAAATATAAACCTAATGGAAATTTGTATCAATGCCTATAACAAAAAAATTAACAAGGAAATTATTTTACTTATTTAGAATAGAATTCAACTTTATTATCATTGCACTGTCACAAGTACAAAGCAACAAAATGTAGTTTGCATCTATCCAGAAGTGCTACACAGGATATAAATATTTACAAACAGGTGTACAAAGATATAGTGTATAAACAGAGAATAATAGTGACGTGCTATAAAATAAAATGTTTTGTATAAATATGAGAGCTATAAATATAAATGTGAGAGCTATGTACATATTATACAAATTACACAGATTATATAGAATATACAGGAATATGAAGAATGGATTGTATATATATTAGTTGTTTTATAATACAGGATAAATAATGGCAAATTAGATTTACAGATTATATAAAGATTGTATACAGATCATGCATGTATGTGAGGGGAACAGTACGGGATGGGGGGGTACAGTCCTTATAGTTTGTGTCAGGAGGCGTTCAGGAGCGTGACAGCTGTGGGAAAGAAGCTGTTCCGGAGCCTGGTGGTTCTGGTTCGTAGGCTTCTGTAACGCCTCCCAGAGGGCAGGAGAGAGAAGAGTGTGTGTGCAGGGTAAGTGAAGTCCTTGGTGATTTTCCCGGCCCTTTTCAGACACTTTTCAGATGTCATTGATGGCAGGGAGCGGTGCCCCGGCTATGTGCTGGGCAGTTTTCACCACCCTCTGCAGCGCCTTCCGGTCGGACACAGAGCAGTTCCTGTACCAAACTGATACAGTTGGTGAGGATGCTCTCAATGGTGCAGTGGTAAAAGTTGGTGAGGATCTCTGAGGACAGGTGGTTCTTCCTCAAGGTCCTCATGAAGAAGAGGCGCTGGTGCGCCTTCTTGACGAGTTTGGAGCATTTGGTCGTCCAGGTCAGGTCCTCAGAGATGTGGACTCCTAGGAACTTAAAGCTGTTCACATCTCCACCGCTCTTCCCTTGATGTGTATGGGTGGGTGTAGGTCAGCGTTCCTCCTGAAGTCCACGATGAGCTCCTTGGTCTTCTTGGTGTTCAGCTGCAGGTAGTTCTTGTCGCACCACTCAGCCAGACAGTCTACCTCCTCCCTGTAGGCGGCCTCATCGTTGTCTCTGATGAGGCCGATCACCGTAATATCATCTGCAAACTTTATGATGGCGTTAGAGCCATGGACAGGTCTGCAATCGTGGGTGACGAGAGAATAGAGGAAGGGACTCATCACACAGCCTTGTGGCACTCCGGTGTTTATGATGATGGTGGATGAGAAGTGATTGTCCAGCGGACGTGTTGGGGTCGACTGGTCAGGAAGTCAAGCAACCAGTTGCACATGAGTGAACTGATGCCGAGGTCTGAGTTTGGCAATGAGTTGTGATGGAATGACAGTGTTAAATGCTGAACTAAAGTCTAAGAACAGCATTCTGGCATAAGTGTTCTTGCTGTCCAGATGAGAAGGGACAGAGTGCAGCACGATGGAGACTGCATTCTCTGTGCTCCTATTCTGCCTGTATGCAAATTGGTGGGGATCCAGTGTGGAGGAGAGACAGGATCGTGTGCTAGGACCAGCCGCTCCAAGCACTTGGTGATGATGGGGGTGAGGGTACCGGACGATAGTCATTGAGTCTGGTCGGGTTGAAATTCTTGGGAATTTAGACGATGGAGGTAGACTTGAAGCAGGTCGGTACCACGGCGCGGGCCAGGGACAGGTTGAAAATGTCCATCAGCACTCCTGCCAGCTCCCCAGAGCACGCTCTGAGGATATGTCCAGGTATGCCATCAGGACCTGCAGCCTTGTGGGATTTAATCCTACTCAAAGCCGCTCCTACATCAGTGGAGAGGAGAGTCAGTGGCTGTTGATCTGGGGTGGTGGCTGTCTTAATTGCAGTTGTAGTGTTCCCTCTTTCAAAACGAGCATAGAAGTTGTTAAGCTCGTTGAGGAAGGAGACATCAGAGGAGGCGGGGGAGGTGTTGGAGTTCTTATAATCTGTGAGAATCTGAAGGCCTTGCCACATGCGTCAGGGGTTGGAGTTGGAAAAGTAATTCTCCACCTTTCTTTTGTAGTGATGTTTGGCCTTCTTGATTCCCCTCTTCAGCTCAGCCCTGGCTGCACTATAGGTCTGTGCATCCCCTCACCTGAAGGCGATGTTACGGGCCTTCAGCACGAGACGAACATCTCGGTTCATCCAGGGTTTCTGGTTGGTGTACATGGTGATGTGTTTGTGGATGGTAAAAAACCTAGTAGATCTTGAAACAATTTGACCCGTCATCTTAAAGCAAGGTGGGAAAGAGAGGGTAACTTAACAGAGGAGAATTTGGCAATAATATGGAGATATCAGAGGACATATAATAAATCACTACACTGGCAAAAATTTGGATTGAAAAAACTGGTAAGATTCTTTATCACACCTTCTCAGAAATGTGACTAAGACAGAAATCCTCCTACTTGTTAGAGAAAATGCAGAAATAAAACTGTAAACCATCATTGTGCCTTTGGGGACTGACCAGTCATAAAAGTTTAGAGGAAAGACCTGAATACTGCCCTAAAAGATATTTTCAAACACAACATTCCTTTAGAGATTAAGTAAAAGTACTTTGGCATAATCTCAAGAAGTTAAAAAAAAAAGAAATAACTGAGGACTATTTTATAAATAGCAAGTAAAAAGAACATTACAAGAAAATGATTATCACAGGACAAACCAACTCTAGAGGACTGGATGGATATGACATTTAACACATTAGATGAAAAAAACATAACAGCCTCTCTCAATCACAAGACCAAACAATTTTGTCTGTGGTGACAAAGTTGGGTAGACTGTGTGGAACTCCAAAGACTTGATTTTATTTTCAGAAACCAAACTTGATGAAACCATCCTGATGGTCTACTCTCTTATAATAGCTATACCTTATAATTACTTGATACTATGCTTTTGGTTGGTGTATTTTTGTTATTTGGTTTGTTTTTATATTACTATTTCAGTTTTTCTTCTTTTACACTCTATTTTTTACTTCCATATTCAAAATTTTTCTCAGGAAAATGGAGTTGTATCTTTGTTTTGTTTATCATAAGGTAATGGTCAACTTGTCCTCTTCTTCTCAAATGTGATGTTGAGGCCAAATGTTATGTAAAATTTGTTTCCTTGTTGTAAGCTGAGTGTGTGTGGGTGTGTCTCAAAATTTGACTGAAGAACTCAAATAATTCAACATCCGAGAAATATCGCCAACTCTGCAAATTATATTGTGGCCTCAACTGCTGCATCATGTTTCTCGAGCCTTAGTCCTCAACGACTGAAAATGGTTTGTTATCAAATGCCATCCCAGAACTCCTTCATTATTGATTGTCCTACAACTCTCTGTATTGTGCACAATATATGAATAAGCCTGATGGAGTGATTTTACCTGACAGTGCTTGGTAATAGTATTTTTCCATAACACCATGGACTGGCCCTTTGCTAGATTGTTAAGCCTCAGGTTTGGTCTTGGTCAACAAAATGGGTCAAAGCTAGCTCAAGACTTCATAGTTGTCTCAAAATTACAAAAATACTCCCTTTTATTTTCACCTGCAGACAAACAACAAGATGTGAACTAAAAGCAACATAGTGATCACAGCACAGCTGCAGCCCACCATCTCAGAAACAATACGTTACTATTGTTAATGTCTGCAAAATTGTGTTGCATATCAATGCTTACAACAACTGCTGACATTTGGTCCTTCATTTTAAAAGAGCAAGTTTAAGTGTTAACAAGCGGTGCGGCCTAGCTTCGACTGCGCAAACACCTGCAGTCTTATGACGACCATTATTACTCCATCTTAGTTTAATACTAAGAATAGTGTTGGTTGAGTAATTGACTATATTTTCATTCATTTTTTTCATTTTAGTGTATAAAAAACAATGTCCTAAAATATTTGTCTAAGGTAAACATTCAGCCTCAACCTAGGTCTTCACTTAATCCATTCCTGCAGTAACTCTTCTGCTATAACCTCAGTGTGTTCCTGTGAAGCTCCCCCAGATTCTTAAAAGGTTTTTTCCTGGTGCACTCTCCTACCACATTCTTTCCTTCCACTCAAATTTCTATGCCTGGATAGAGCACTCTATGAACAATTAACTTCTTTATCAGGGGTTTCAAACTCAAGTCCTCAATGGTCAGAGGACTGCAATTTAATTAAAATGGCTACACTGCCTCACTGGTAGGAATGCGCAATATAAACGGCATACAGTAGAAATGCTTAAAATTTGTCCTACAATAGCGATCTGCAATCTACCCCCCAACTGGGGTAATGCTTGTTGATGATGAAACCGGCCTGCATCAAAACAGAACCAACAGGAAGCAGTGCGGCTGAAAGCACAAGGGAAGAGCTCATTAAAAAGGCAGGTGCAAAAAGGGGAGTTAGGAAATATAAGCAATTTGTTTTACTACCTTAAAACGACACATGTAGTTAGCTGAGTACCAGCAAATCAGCTGACTACAATTTCCAATCACAAAAGGAAGGAAAAGGCTGGATTTGACACAGACATTCATGCAATTATTATGTTTCTACATAGAAATATTGTTTATTTAACTTTGATTCAACCAGGTAGTCATCATTGAGATTATGCTGCTGCATATCATTGCTTGGTCTCCCTCAAAATTAGATTTTTTCAACGGAGATCTGGTAATGTTAGGCAGCATAAAACAAAAATGACAAACATTAAATACAGTGAACCCTTGCTATAAAGCAGTTCACCTTTCACGGTCTTGCTGATTCGCAGACTTTTTGTGCAGTTTTTTTTTTTTCCACAGTCCTGATTGGCTAAATAGTCTCTCCACTTCTTCTCTACCTGTGTGTCAATAACGTTGCAGTTTAATATGTACACGTACGTAAAACAGCTTGCTAAATTTAAGTTTGCAAATTCTCTTGCAATTTCAAGTATCTAAAACCCATAATGTCGACAAAACGTTCTGCACTGACAAAGGCACTTGCTGTCGGGCCCAAAAGGCAGAGGAAGATGCTAACTATCACAGAAAAAGTTAAACTTCTAGACATGCTACTCAAACATAATGGATGGTGGCATGTCGATTTATAAGAATCTTTTTGCCCAGAAGAAAAAAAGAGCAACAACAACTACCTAAACTATGTTCTTCTCTTGAAAAAACACACCTGCATAGCGGGCTTTTGAAGAAAAAAAGACACCACAGAGCGGAGTCAGGATGCAGCGGCTCAGTCAGAAGAGCAGTAAATACACGTGAGTCACTATTTGTCCTACTGCACTTTGTATTTTTTTTTTCATTATCATTTTTCATTTTCTCCCGTTCTAATCCAATGACTCGGGTCACTGTGGGGTGGTGTTGTTCTCCGCAATTTGAAGCCTTCAGTTTGTATTGACGATTAAAATGATTATTTTACAGGTTTTTAAAGGTTTTGTTCTTTGGTTTTAATGTGTTTTGGAGTATTTCATTGTATAATAATAGAAAAACAAAATAATCGTTACTACTTCACGGATTTCGTCTATCACGGGTCCTTTTTGGAACATAATCCCTGTGAAAAACGAGGGTTCACTGTACAAACATCCTCAAAAAACCAGTTATAAACGAGTTGTAACATATAAATATAAATTCCACACAAATAGCATGCAATTTTTTCGTTTCTATTTTAAATTTTACACAAATCATGTCATGATATATATTGTTGGTACCGCCACCCATCACAATATATATTGTGACATGAATTTTATGCTATATCGCACATCCCTACTCACCAGTATTATTACTATCTTAAACCTAGATTAGTAATATATGCAATAAAAATTAGCTCTCACAATGGTTTTCCTTGAAACATCAACTCTAGTTCAGGCCAGCAGAGCAACACTCGCCCAGAGATCCTTGATGTCATCACCAATTATTTTTCTCCCCAGTGGTTTTGAACCTTGTGTTTATCGCATTGCTTAGGTTAGTTTGCAACAAAACTTGTTTCCTGATGCTTTGCAATGATGCATCATACAATTGTTCTAGAACCACTGCATTTAAAGGAGTGGTTCTTAACCTAGGTTCGATGGAACCTCTGGGGTTCGATGAATTGGTCTCAGGGGCTTGGCGGAGCCTCTGCTGCAGCGGTAAAGACACACTTGTGTAAAGTTGTGATGACCCGCCCAACTTGGCCATCACTTGCTTTAGAGGATCATGTGATATTGCTCGGCCAATCAGTGCTGCGGGGAATTTAGTGGTATTAAACAGCTGTCGTAGTTGTATGTCGTGTGGTTTCTTTCTCAATATTTGAATCCATACTAAACATGTCGAGCAAAAAAAAAGAAAGTGGTCGGATGCATACGTACAATAGGGGAGCTCAATACGTCGATCAGGTTTTGAGTCGATCTCGGCAGTAGGTGACAAACTGAAGGCCGCCAGGATGCTGAGACCAGCACTTCCTCTTCTAACAGGCTTATCAAAAATATTCACTAAGATCCAACACCTTTGTAGCTTCATTAAAGAATAACAATAATAAAAACAAATCAACAAATCGTGTTGAAATTAATAATCAGTAATTATTGTTTCAACAAGGTGTTGTAACATAACCACTGTTTGTTTTTTCTGAATAAATATATTAAATAGTAAAAGTAGCAAACTGTATGGTAGAACAGTTGTGATTTCATTGTTGAAATTATTCCAAATTTCCACTGTTAAAAACTGATTTGGGTAGATAATCATGTTCGATTCAGGCGTGTGTAAAATTAGTAATTAAAAAGGGCCGTGCGCGTCGGCACGTAGTGGCGCAATCAGCAATGTCAGATCTGTGCAGCGAGTTTTTTGATTTAAGTTTAAAACAAGTAAAAAAAATCTAAGAAAAGACATAAAACTACGATCTTGCACGAGGACTGGATCGGAGGAAACGCCGCCCGGTGCAAGAGGACGCCGCCAGTGCGAGGACGCCACGGAAGGGGAAAAAACACTCCCAGTGAGATCTGGACTTTTCTTTCCTTTTTGGTGGTACCACTCTTTTTTTTTTTTTTCATCTTTTTTAGGGGGCTTTGAACTTTTTGGATTTTTTATTTTGAATTGAAACTTTGGATTAAATGGAGAGACGCTTCCAGGACGTTCTTTTGATTTATGAGGATATGGGACTCTTTTTCGGACAAAATTCTCATAAGAAAAGAACAGGAATATTTGGACAATTAATTATTTACGGTAAGGTTGGTTGCAGACTCAAACCGAGTGACTGGAATCTTATGTATTTTAGTCACTATTTTAGAGGGTTTTTTGCTGAGCTATAAATCAGGATAACTATGATTCATTCTCAATGTTGTGGTTTTCTGAATAAATCATTTTTGCTAAAAATCTATAAATTTATTATTGAGTGGTTGGATATTTATTTTTCTTATCAAACTAACACATTTTACCTGATTTTCTGTGACAAGATCCCCCTTGAGTGTATTTGTGAGTTCCGCTTTAATCAAGCCGAATTTTACAAAATGGGGGTTGTGCAATTCAGGGCGTTTCAGATCCATTAACAAATAAAAAGGAACTCAAAGACCGACTGACTAGCAGAGCAGGAGTTTAAATGAGGTAATCAACCACCACTGTGTTCATGAGAGGCTTATTAATAATCGAGACATAAATATCAAGCATGAAAACCTGATATCTTAACAGACTGAGTGTTATGTTTTTAATGTAATCTTTATTTGGCTTGCGGGGCGCAGGCGGTTGCCACGGATGTGTTTAAAACAAAAATATATAAAGAGAGATGGAGAGTAAAAAGGTGCGAGTGGGTTTGAGTTGATCACCTGTTCGAGTTGTTTCACCTTTGATTACCTTCGCTGTGGTTCATCAGTCACTGTAGTTTCTGAACGTTCATTACACTTGGACTAATTACCTCGTTTGTTTTCAGTAAACGTGTCATAACAACCATGCAATAGGACAAATATATATGATTAAGTTTTAACAAACAAATGGCTTCAACCAATTAAATTGAACTAATAATTAATTTAATTTCACATAATTTATTTATGTGAAAATAAATTATGTGCTTTAATTATTTTAATTATGTGAAACTAATTTCACATAATTAATTTATGTGAAATTAAATTAATTATATCTCAAATTCAGAAGATTTTTCTTTACAGTGCTCTTTGGTTCCTCCCATCAGTCTGTAGTTTCTCATGTTGATGTCATCAAACTAAATTTCAGATCTACCATAACTGACTGATAACTGTTGGCCTCAGGTTTCCAACCAGCTTCTGACTGAGAAACCAGTAACTTCAGAATCTCACAGAGGAAGAAACCACATTAGGTTTTCTATCACTTTGTCATTTCTGATATAACTGATGTATATTCGCATAGAAAATAAGTCAATAGCGTTTAATTTACAATTTTTATGTCTTTGTGTCATGAGGTAGATCTCATCTGGCTGGTGAGAGAAAAAGTAGATCTTGGTCTCAGAAAGTTTGAGCTCCTCTGATGTACAACATGGATTCATGTGTATCACGGAACGGGATGAGAGTCAGTGTCCCATCTGCATGACATGCAATGCCAAGTTGAGCAACTCTAGTCAGGCACCGGCAAGACTAAGGGAACACTTCTTGAAACTGCATGGAGATGGGGAAAAGTAAAAAGGTATTTTGTGGATTCAAAACAACAAAAGACAAATTAAATTTAAATAAAAAAAAAAAAAGTTATTAAAAAATGTTAAGTTATTTTAAAAATCCATATTTATTTTTAATTAGTAAAATACCAATAAAAGGCCGAAATTCGTTTATGGGGCCAAAATATTTTTTGGGGGCCAGAAAATAATTTGTTGCAAGGTGATGTTCATTCATGGCTCATTTTGTACACCAGAAAAAAAAGCAGATTCCTATGTCTTGAATTTGAAAAAAAAATTATATTTTATTTATCACTAAACAAGGGTTCAGTGAATGTGCATATGAAACTGGTGGGTTCGGTACCTTAAAAAAAGGTTAAGAACCACTGATTTAAAGCATATTTGTTTTTCATTCAGTGAAGTTACTGGTAGTGGGTATCCAGAAAGTTTACTCAAGTAAGAGTAGCAATATTTTATAGCAATATAATATCATCGAAAGCTGGCGTATATAACTTTTATTAAAAATATGTTTTTTACTATTTCTCAAAAATGTCCCCATGCTGTGATAGCATGAGACAGATAATTTGCTGTTCTGCAGGACTCATTGTTTCTGGTTTGTCATGTAAAAACAACCCCTTTTATATCGGTGAATTATTTTTGACACAATGGCCAATGTCCACCATAAAATTTTACAGCCAATATCAGCCGATTCAGACACCATCCCGATAATATTGTGCATCCCTACCAGAGTTCCTTACATAAGTTTTGATCCTGTTTCACAACTCTCGACAGGTGAGAACATTAATTGAATGTTTAGGTGTGTTTTAAAGTAAATTTAATGCTCAGTTATATCTTGGAATTAAAGAAAGCAAATGTTATGATAATTTTGGCCTTGTCAGTTTTCAGTTTTCTTGTTACAACTAAAACACATCAAAAATTATATATTGATCAAATTTTTTGGTGATTTTGTCTTTTGGAGGATTAAAAAGTATGAATATATTTTATCTTAGTATTTTCGTAGGTAATATGAGTTTATGTGACTTCATCAAGTTACTGATAATTGTGACAGTGATGTGATACTCAATACAAAATGACCGCATTTTTGAAAAACCAGTGTTTTGTAAAACGAAGTGCATCACAGTCGATTAAATAAAACTCAACCGAAAAAAAAAATGGAAGTTCATTTCCATGTTAAACTTCCTATCCAGGATTCAAAGTAATAACAATCCTGTAGGATTTGATCGAGTGATGAATTATTACCATCTTAGAATAATAAACTGCCTAACCAGTCACGCACTGAAATCATATACGTTTGGACAAAAAAAAGCATAAATCTCCCCAAATTTCCACGACTTCTTTAATCAAAGCACTGTGTAAATCGATAGCGAATCGTATACATAATCAATAAGCTGGATGTCTGAGGAGAGCGAACTATGAATTTACTGGCCTCCACCACAACGTTCCTGCCTGGCTGGCCGACCAGCATGACCTCTCGGAAAGCGAAGGTTTAAAGATTAAGACAGTCAGTACAGCATTCAACTGTTTCATTGTCTTCTATGCACTTAGACACAATGTGATCACAAAGTTTGGCCCTACAAGGCATCTACATATTAAGAAGAAAGAATCATAGAGTTCAAACGGAAACGTTTACCTTGGCCAGCCTTCTGCTCGCCGCCATCTTGAAGTCGTTGTGTTGTTCCCAGAATGCATAGCGCCCCCCACCCCCAAAAATCTTCTTCTTCTTCTCCTCCTCCTCCTCCTTCTTCTTCTTCTTTAGATTTTAACGGCTGCTTGCATCCATTACTGTTGCACTACTGTCATCTATTGGATCCTATTATCTACATCTCAAATTCTCATAATGATACCAGTGTTTTTTAAAAAACGAAAAATTTTCTTTTCCCCCTCAGTACTATTTAATTGACCAACCACGTTCTCAAATTTCAATTCCCTATTAAAACCTAATTCCGTTATTAATAATTTTCTTTGATTTTCAGATTTTCTACAACTAATATAAACATGTTCCATTGTTTCTACAGAATCACATCAACTACATAAACCAGTAACATGTTTCAACATTTTAAAAAGAGTTCCATTTAAAAAACTGTGACCGGTTCTTATTCTAGTTATAATTAACTCCTCCGTCCTGTTTATTCCTCTACCCCTTACTACATCAACAACACTTTGAATCCTATATAAATGCCTTCCATTAATTTTATTATCCCACCTAATTTTCCATATTTTCTTGCTTTCTCTCCAAATTATACTTTTGCCTTCAGATTTGGATAATTTTACTGGCATATCAATTTCTTCTTTTTTAATAGCCTCCTTAGCCAACCTATCTGCTCTTTCGTTACCCAAAATACCTACAGGAGCAGGAGTCCAAAATGATATTCCATTTTTATTTTGCTCACATATTCTGTGATGAACAGCCATAATCTCATATAATATATTTTGATGATTATTTGTACATCCCTTTTCAAGACTCAGCAATGCAGATAGTGAATCACTACAAACTATTACTTTATTTTTATTAGTATCCTCTACCCATTCTAAAGCTAATAATATAGCACATAATTCTACTGCATACATACTCAGATAATTAAATGTCCTTTTTGAAATATAATTCAGAAATCACTACTGCTATACTAGTTGCTTCACTTTTTTGATCTTTTGAACCATCAGTATAAATTTGTAAATAATCATTTTATTTGTTCTGTATTTGATTGTAAAATTCTTGACACATATCTGTTTAATTTTTTCTCTTGATACTTGATAATGATCTGTCTATATTAATATATTTCCATGTCCATGTAGGTCTCAAAAGCCACAATACTGTTGGACTAAATTCTTTGTCATATACATTAAATGTTTTTTCTCCATCATCCCCAACCCACCCAAAACTATTAGTTTTTGCCTCTCCTCTTTCCCAACAATTTTCTAAAACTTTCTTGACTGGATGATCTTCATTATATCCTTTTAAATTTATCCAATAATTAACCATGATCTGCTGTCTTCTAATGCATAACAGCATTTTTCCTGATTCTACTTGTAAAGCACATATTTAACTGCCCCTAAACAAATTCTCAATGGTCAAGCTTGAATAACATCTAATTTTTTTACCTGCTTTTAGCCGCTGAACCATACACGACACTCCCAAAATCTATTCTTGACTGAATTAGTGACACATAAACATTTTTAAGTGATTCAAAACTTGCACCCCATGTCAACCCTGCTAAACACCTCATAATGTTAAGAACCTTTTTACTTTTCTCTATAATATGTTCTATGTGATTTTCCCAAGTTAGTTTCTTATCAAAAATTACTCCCAAAAACAAAAACAGTCAACCCTTTCTAACTCTTTCCCATATAAATACAACTTTTTATCAGCTCCAACTTTTTTATTTGTAAAAAACATTACTTTTGTCTTCTCAATTGAAAATTTAAACCCCACTCTATCCCCCACTTGCCCACTTTATCTATGCCTTCCTGAAGTTTCAAAATGACATGTTCTATATTTCTTCCCCTTTTCCTTAATGCTCCATAATCAGTAAAAAGTGATTTACCAAAGCAAAAAATATCACTAATCATAACCAAGAATAATGTTGGACTTACCACACTTTTTTGAGGAATTCCATTTTCTATTTTACATGATTGTGAAACACGAGATGCTATTTTAACTTGAATAGTTCTATCACAAAAAAATTCCATAACCAATTAAACATATTACCTCCTATACCTATTTGATGTAATTTAATCATTAACCCTTCTCTCCATAACATATTGTATCATTTCCACATCAAAAAACGCAGCAACAACTTATTAATCTGAGCTTTCCTAATATCATCTTCTAAACATAACACAGGATCTATTGTTCCTCTCCCTCTACGAAAGCCACTCTGATACGGAGCAATTATATTTCTTGACTTCAAATATTGTATTAATCTCTCATTCACCATCCTTTCCATATCAGACGTTAAAGCAATCGGTCTGTAGTTTCCAGGATTACTATGATCTTTTCCAGGTTTCTTTATTGGAATAACAATCGCTTCTTTCCATTTACAAGGTAGTCGCCCCTCTTTCCAAATCTTATTATATAAATTTCATAATTTCTTTAAAACTTCATCACTAACATGTCTTAGCATAATATAACCCACTTCAGCTTTACCTGGAGTACTATTCCTCGTTCTACCCAAAGCTCTTTTCAGTTCTCCAACAGAGAATGGATAATTCGTCAGATCATTAGTATTACTCTCCTTCCTTCTTAAAATTTTATGATTTTCACCTTTAGTTTTCTTTCTTCCCTGTATTTCATTAACTGATCAATTTTTCCCACTATGAATCTCCACAAACGTGCTTTCTAAAATATCAGCCTTTTCCCTGTCAGCTACTGCTATTATATTGTTTTTATTCTGTATTATTGGATAATTCCACTCTCTTCTATCTCCCCCCATTTTTTGATCATTCCCCAACTAGAAACAAAAATCAATACAGATTTCTTACCTGAATTGAGATCAATTGTTGTCTTTTTATCATTATTCAAACATACAAGATTATTACTATGTAAGAACTCCTCTAACATTTTACCAGTATAATCAATTTTTTCACTTTCCCATAATGAATGATGCGCATTAAAATCTCCACACATAATAATATTTCCTTTCATACGTATCTCCTCAAGTTTACTTGAGGAAAAAAAAATCTAATTTGTGTGGAACAGATCAGGCCTGAGACTCTGGCAAATAGCAAAGAGCAAAATTCTTTTATTTCTGTCGTTTGCAAACGGAGAACACACAGCAACCACAGCACAACAGCTGTACCTGCAATGAGCTCTGACTTGGAGCTGCAAGCTCTCACAATATATAGGACTCTTTACACAACGTGGTCACTCCCTGGCTCAGAGTCAATTCCAGTTGAACAGGTTTACTGCCCAGTCATTTAGCCACAGGATGGACAGGATGCAACCCTGTCCTTACTGAAAGGTCAGTTAATTATTTAGATGATAAACTTCTTCTTGTTCAAAATATGGGAGTTTCCAAAAATCAGGATGCAAATGGAACAATTTTCCATACCAAAAACATTGTCAGACCTTGTACGTACTCTCAGCTTCTAACATTCAATGGAGAAATTTGTTAGACCTAAGGGCTTATTCCATCTTACTGTATTTGGCAAAGATTGAAGAGCTGCATTACTGCCACCAACTGTTATGGACTGAAGACCGTAATGTCACTTTGCATTGGTAAAAGCAATAAAAATATAATTCTTTGCTAACTGTTTATTTAAAACTCCCCATACAACCAAAGGCTAAAGAAACACACTTTAAAATTTTAAGTGCAATTTACCCCTCTAAAGAGCTACTAAGAAATCACTACAATACTGATGACAATGAATAGCAACAGGTCACATAGACCTGTTGCTATGCCAAGAGACACAAAACCTAATATAAACCCGCAGAGCAGAGAGTAATATATCGATCATAATGTCCTGTGCTATAGTTAGTTTCCTGCTGTTAGAGCGGTCTCCGATCCACTTGCAGCTGAAGCCAGATCTTTTTCAACTTGAAAAGTTCAGTTGAAGGTCTGGGTTCACTCAACTGAACCCAGACCGAGGTATTTAGGAAGACCAGTGTTTGCTTTTTTAGTCCGCATTACAGTTCGATTGCGCATTCACACCTCCCCAAATGAATCAGACATTCTAAATAAAGAACTAGAGTTTGATTAAAGTGAACTCAAACAGTCTGCTTGATGAAAGTCTAGTGTGAGTATGAATGCTCAAACTAGACACAAGGAAGACCAAACTAATTAAACTAGAATCATGAGAAGAACTGAACTAAAGTAAAATAAAAACAAGGTTGATTCAATCAAAAAACACTAAGGTACAAAGAATAATAATGAAACTAATCAATAAATCAAAACCTCAAAACAACTCAAAATGCATTGTTCTATAAGTAAAATTCAACTCTGCATAATCTAATGAAAAAGGGCCAACCTAATGAGTCCTAAAGTTCATCCTACCTGCTGCATTAACTTGTTACATGAGATTCATCACAAAAAAATGGCTTGAGAACACTTTGCTTAATGTATTTGGATACCTGTAGTACGCTATGTTGCGTTTGAATGATTATTTTTTTCATATATTTATCAGCCACTGCTTTGCCTCTCTTTCCTCTGTTTGCTGTCTCCCTTTTAGAAATTGTAGTGTTGTCAACATTTATTTAAAAGGCTAACATCAAGTTATACTATGTTACATATTTACATGCAGGTGCACATTTTCTGCTCTACCAATATCATTTTGGTTTATTCTTGGTTATTCACAACTCCAGCATTACAAAAAAAGTTCATGCAAAAACTTTGAAACATATACTCAATGCTTTTTCTGAACTTTTTAATCAAAACATATGAACAAACATTAAAAATAAGTTTCCAATTGAAAATTTTAATTTGCAAAAAAACTTGGAACTTTAATATTCCATATGCATTCTCAAAAAAATGTGATGGCAATAGATACCGTGCAAGAGCAGCTCTTGTCAAAATGTTCTACTATTCCCTCAATGTGCATTTTTGATAAGTGGGCTGTGATTTGTAGAACTCAGTGACAGAAATGATCAGCAGAAAACATGGTATTTGTTTGTTCCATTATCTGATTTTAAGCTTTCAAAGTGTTGATGAGTATTACAAGTTTTTCAGTCTTCATGTACTGTTTAACATTTCAGTGGTTTTATTGATTTGAGCATGTTGGAAGATGTCACTCATACGTCTTGTGACTAAACCTGTAAAACATTTTCAATTTAAAAATGTTACCATTATAAACGTTGAAGGTTTCCTTTGAAAATAATCTTAAAAGCCTTACATGCTGTTCGACAAGGCAAGGTTTAGAACTGCAGATAACCAAAATAAGACACAAATCATAATTTATGAAAACGAGACAATTCTTAAGAACGTCTGGTTACATCGTCAGAAAAGAGTACGGCTCAGTGATTAAATAATTTGATGCAATCTGCCTTAAGGTTAGGTTACACAACTGCAGAAGAAACATTTCCCTGATGCAGTAGTAGCTCTGTCTCTTCATGATTTTCCAACTTAAACATTTTGCTGACAGTGAATAAGTAAATAAAACACCTTAAATAAAAAAAAGTTATAGGTAATTATAGTAGGAGAAATTCTGAAAGTCTAACATTGATTTCTGATACAATACTTGCTTTATAATTTTTATTGCGCTACCAAGCAACACAAAGCCAATTTTGACATGTTAATTCATTCAAACACACATTTCTAACAAAATTATGTCATACAAATCTTCCATGTCATTTACTAACAGCAATCAGGATTTTGAGTACACACATTGCTGTGCAGAAATTCTAGAAAGGGTTAAGTACACAGCTCACATTTAGAATCTTTTCAGTTTTAATAGGACTGGTTAAATGTCACGAAAATATCATCTGAAAATGAAATATTCTTACACATAGCTCTTTAAGTAACATTCCAGTTAACTAAACTCAAGAAGACATAGATAATATATCACAACTGATGACAAATATGAGCTGCAAGATGGTCATTTTATCGCATACCAACATACCAAGTTTTTGTATAATTCAAAATATTTATTTTGCACTCATTTTTCTTTCTTTTCTTAGAGTGAGTGGTTAGGTCCACTCACTCTACTTCCTTCTAATGGGAGCTTCTTCATTCTCAGGAGGTCTCTCCACTCAGAGGGAATCTTTGTGCATTTTCCATGTGAACATTTAAAAAGACGAACTAAACCATGTTGTGACAAAAAAAATGTAAGTTAAGTTTTTGCTCTCTTTCCATTTAACTCATCCAGTAAAAATAGCAGTAGACAATGACAAGATCAAAATGTGTAGGAATCTGAAAATTATTTACTATTTACCACAGAAAACCTTTAAAATAGGCATTGAAAGGTGTAGAGGAATGTCGCTCAGTCCAGTGAAATAATATCCGATAGGCTACCTTCAGTCACTTCTCCAGTGGAACTTCCTGTGACGACTGGTGTACTGTGGATGGAGGTGGCAGTATGACCACTGGCATTAAAGTTGCTGCTGGAGGTAGAGGATACCAAACCAGAGCTAGTGCTGGGTATGCTGTGCAGGCTGCCTGAAAGGTTTTCCAAAAACATTTGGGGCCTGTAATGCTGATCAAAAGAAGAAAAACACAAGTTGAGCTCCCTTAAAATCTCGTTAGCACAGATTTGCAGAATAGTACATCTTAAGAATTTCATATGACCCTGAGCTATTAATGTAATAATCATTTCATGCTATTCTAGTATTGTACCTGTTCGATAAGGTTGAAAAAGATTTTTTTTGGTGAATATTACAAAAATGCAACTTGGTGAATATCTTTCATAATCTGTTCAAAGGATATCATAATTTTCCGGTTGACTATTTTTCCTGATAAAAATCTTGCAAATAGGGAAGAAATGAAAATTATACTTTCATTCATATTAATGGATTCCAAGTAGGTTGTAATTACAGCTTAAAAATGCAAAAACATAAACAGGTTCAGGAGACAAAACAGGGTAGCACAAGATGAAAAACTGAATTTAGACAAGTGGCTCATCTGATCATTAAGAGTCTAAAACCATTAGTGTTAAGCAGCCAAAATAGAAGCGGTGTGTTTTAATCAGTTTATACTTCTACCCACTCCTTTGAATGTTTGTTTGAATTGATGGAATTTTAATCGTAACTTAATGCGTTCAATAAAATACAAAAAAAATCAATAAATTCTGGCTTTCATCAAAAGCCTACAGAGTTAAGTCAATAAAGGTTTCTGTCCATTGACAATGGCAGGACTGTTGATTTGCAAAAGTAGGTCCTCTTGTACTGAACAATCACTGCAAAGTGTGGACAGAGTAATACAGTCTTCATATTTTTTAAAAGATCCTGATGGTGTGAAAACAAAAAAAGTTAAGTGGAAGACTTATTGTGAACCATTGTGCCTTTAAGAGATAGCTTGAAGACCAAAAAATGTCTTCACAAGTTATGTCCTCATTATACTACATATACATACATTTTGAAAAGTAGAAAAAGTAATATTTGCCAATGTGAAAAAAAAACTAAAAAAAGAAACAGTCTTGGTGGTCCAGACGGTGTCTGATATAACAACAGGGCTTCAAGCTGTGCAAGCTGCAACTGCTTATATGGAGATGTTGCAGCAACTGTTCCTCTTGACAGAGGGTCACTGTTGGTGTGGTGATGACTGGATCTTTCAACAGGACAACACTTAAGTTCATAATGCATGCCTGTAAAGGACTTTCCTGCATAATGGCATCCTTCTTTTGGGCCACCTTGCATGTTCATCCCATATAAATCTCCTGCATGTAAAACCCATTTAAAACATTAAATGATGAACGATGACCTAATATAATGAGACATGGATCAACATTACCAAACAGCTAATGGGAAATAAAGCTTGTCTAAAAGCAAAAACAGTGAACTTCTCCAAACTGAGTCCTTTTTAAAAAAGGTTTTCTATCTAAACATCTAACCCACTATCAAACAGTTAGTGTGTGAGGTTGAGAGGTTCCAGCTAGAAATAGTCTATCTCACTTTGACACATGGCTGATCAATATTTCGTCAGAGCTGTGGCCACATGTCTTGGACACTCGGGTGAAGAGAGGTGCATAGCTGCCTAATGACCATTACCTGATGGTGAGTTGGCTCTGGTGGTGGGGGAGGATGCCGGTCAGATCTGGCAGGTCCAAAAGTATCGTCAGGGTCAGTCTACTGTGAGACGGAGCTTTAACTCCAATCTCTGATAGAATTTAGAACACATTCTGAGGGATGTGAAGGACATTAAGTCTGAATGGACAATGTTCCGTGCTTCCACTGTCAAGGCCTGTCGTGGCAGCAACCCTTGAACCTGTTGGTGGACACCTTTGGAGAGTGACGCTGTCTGGCTGAAGAAGGAGTCCTATCGAGCCTTTAAGGCCTGCGGTGGTTGCAGAGGCAAACACTCGGACATGGGAGGAGTTTGGAGAGGCAGTGGAGAAAGACTTCCACACGTCTTCGAGGCAATTCTGGTCCACCATCGAGCTACTGCACCAACACTGTTTACAGTGGGGATGGTGTCCTGCTGACCTCGACTAGGGACATTGTGGACCAGTGGGCAGAACTCTCAGGTGTTCTGGCGTGTTCCGGACCTCAGTGGCACAGCCCCAAGAGTGGATGAAATTTGCCTGCCGTTCTTTAAGGTTCTGGATGTTGTAGAGTTGTGTTGGGTGACACAACTCTGCAATATTGAATGGACATCAGGGGAAGTCCCATTGGACAGGGAGACTGGGATGGTGGTCCCCCTTTTGAAAAGGGGGGCTGGAGGGTGTGCTTCAATTTCAAAGGGGTCACACTCTTAAGCCTCCCTGGTAAGGTCTATTCAGGGATCTTGCAGAGGAGGATCTGTCAGATAGTTGAAACTTGGATTCAGTAAGAGCAGTGTGGTTTTCGTCCTGGTTGTGGAACACTGGACCAGCTCTACATCCTCAGCAGGGTCCTGGAGGGTGCGTGGCAGATCGCCCAACTGGTCTACATGTGTTTTAGTGGACTTGGAGAAGGTGTTCAACTGTGTCCCTCGGAGAGCCCTGTTCTCCAGAAATATAGGGTACTGGGCCTTCTGACACAGTCCTACCCCATACAGGTGTGACCGTGTCAGAGTCTGGTCTGGTAAGTCGGACTCGTTTCGGTGAGAGTTCAACTCTACCAAGGCTGCCCTTTTGTCACGATTCTGTTCATTACTTTCATGGATAGAATTTCTAGTTTTTGTGTTCTGCATCTAGTCACAGCCAAGGTGTGGAGAAGATCTGTTTTGGATCGCATCTCTGCTTTTTGCAGATAATGTGGTCCTATTGGTTTCATCAGGTTGTGACCCACACCTTTCACAGTAGCAATTTGCAGCTGAGAGTGAAACGCCTGGGAAGAGGATCAGTACCTCTAAATCCGAGGCACCTTTTTGCGGTCCTGAGCCAGAAAAGGGTAGAGTGCCTTCTCCGGCTCGAGGGGGATGTCCTGCCTGGAGTGAAAGAGTTTAAGTACCTTAGGAGTTTGTTCACAAAAGAGGCAAAAATGGAGTGGAAGATCAACAGACAGACTGGCACAGCATCTACAGTGAAGCGGGCTCTGTACCGGTCTGTCGTAGTGAAGAGAGAGCTGATTCAAAAAGTGAAGCTATCGGTTTACCGCATGATCTACGTTCCTACCTTCAACTATGGTCATGAGATTTGGGTCATGACCGAAAGAATGAGGTCATGGATACAAGCAAGAAAAATGAGTTTTCTCTGCAGGGTGCCTTTTAGATAGGTGAGAAGCTCTGTCATGCAGGAAGAATTCAGAGTAGAGCTGCTGCTCCTTCACATCGACAGAAGCCAGTTGAGGCTTGGGCAGGATGCATCCTGGACACCTCCCTCGGGACGTATTCTGGGCACTCCCGGAAGAGGAGGCCCTGGGGAAGACCAGGACATGTTGGGTCTTCCCAACATGTCCCAGGGTGTGATCTCTCCAGGTTCATGCAGAAAACAGATCATAAAGGCCTGAGAGACTGAAGTAATCTTGAGTGTTGATTTAATAATGATTGTAAGAAATAAACCTTTGTTTTAATGTACTGATGATTATGAATTAAGTGATTACATATAAAGTCTTGACATAATTACAACATGAACAAAAATAACAAATGATGAAATCATAACTTAATGAAAAGTATTAAAAGCCAATTGAAATCAGTTATAGATAAAGAAATGTATTAAAAGGTGATTGTGTTTTATGATTGTGCTTTATGGTTAGGGTTATTTTGTAACATATGAAGGAATGTAACAGAATGCAGTCACACAGGGCTAAAAATAGGGACAGGTGGTGTAGCACAGAGAGATGTCCAGGCATGCCTCAATCTGGGTATGAGTCTGCCTGCACCCCAAAGGCTTGCTTGTAAATTGATGACAAAGTTTAGGGAAAGATGTTAGGGAAGGTTTATGGTGATTTTATTCAAACTGATTTTTGTTCTGAAACTTATAATCATTGATAATTAATCTGGTTGTCATTTACCCCTGCTCAATGCTTGCTTAATAAATATTTATTAAATTCTAATGAGGTTTGAAATAGAGTGATTTATTGGTTAATGTAAAATCCATGTACATGATTCTAGGAGTGTGGTGGCTTCGGACTTTCCTTTAGTAGTTATAAAAATAATGACCCTGGGGCTTAAAAAGTCGCTGAAATTAATCTAGCCATTAACAAGTGCTCGTTACTATTAGACAGAGGGCTACCGTTAACAGAAGTGGTCATTGGAGATATGCAGTCGTGAGGGCTACTCAACTGATTGCTTCTTAACTGAAAAGGGTCATAACACCTGGATTGTAGGTCGTTAGAGATAGACGAGTCTCTCTCGACACCAGTTTAGACAGACTGTCTCTCTCAGACCTTCTACAGGGTAATACCCAGGTTTTAGACACTTTCCGGACCCGTTAAGACGGCAAGCTGGTCAGTAGTCAGTCCAAAGGAGTTGTGAGGTTCAGGGCGGGGCTGGCTATTACGCAATAACAAACAGTGTCCTAGGCTCCTCTCTTGGAGGAGTTGGAACAAGTGGTTTGGGAGAGGGAAGTCTGGGCCTCCCTTCCGAAGGTGCTACCCCTGCAACCCAACCCTGGATAAGCAGAAGATGGATGGATGGATGGATGGATGGATGGAGATTGTATCAAATCATTTCACCAGAATCATTCACTTCTCGAGGATGAACATGTGGCCACAGGGGACAATTGCATTGTGTCACTGACTTTCCGGTAATCTCTCATGCACAGCATGCATTTAGAGACAACTAGTATGAAAACTCCTCTTTAAACAGGAAGAAACCTCCAGCAGAACATGACTTTGTGTGACTGGCCATCTGCCACGAGTGTTTGAGACAGGGCATACACAAAATATTCAAACAGAAGTGCTAATCTAGGAGTACATCAAATATATTTCTTAAATTGTCTGCTGTGAACTTTGTTTCATCTGTTAATCCTGTGTCTTTTTGTATTTTGAAGACCCTTTTGCAATATTATGATCCAGCTGTAGGAAAAGATAATACTTCTGACTTATTCTGGTTTTGAGATTTTGATTGGGAGTGCTTTAGTAATTTTACAGTAGAATCTTTAGGCCTTTATACTGCTTTGACTATATGACAATTTAGAGATAGTGTGGTATTTCATCCATTGACCTTCAAAGTCTTAGTAAAAGCTTTGATTTTTCACTTATTTTTTCAGATTTATATTTTTTCTCTAAGCCTGGACATAACAAATTAATAGACACTAATGAAAAATAAACCCACTACGCTTACCTGAGGATCTGTTGGGATTAATGAAAACAAATCCAGACCTGTAAGTACAAAGCAACACAAAGTTAATGGTACTAGTAGTTAGGGGTTGTGCAAATATATAACCTAATTGCAAAGTTGTGTACATTTTACTAACTTACTTTGCAATTCAGTAGGAATGGAACCTAGAGTAGATGGGCGGAAAGGAACTGCATACTCGGCAATCGCTGAGGTAAGGTATGACTGTTCCAGGCCTGGAACATTTGGCATACGAAGAGAGGGCTGGTACGTCAACACGCTGACAGAAAACAGGAAAATGGGAACCACTCAGGATCACTGTCAACACATCACATACTTAGCATTGATATATTCTTTAGAGCTGTGAATTCAAGATTTCTTCTTTTAATATGATAGATGAAAAATTTGAAAAAGAGCAAAATAGAAAAATATGAGGAGGAAACTGCCCAGTTTCCCCCAACACCACTTTTTTTAATAAGCTGAACTGCAAGCATCTCTGCAGTTCATTTTACTGGCAAGGTAGAATTATTCCTGAAATATGGGTTTTTAGTTTTCATATTTGTGGCATTGAACTGGGAGCGTGCCTCTGTGCATTGGCCACTCTAGCGACTTGATCTCCTATGTTTACATCGGCAAGGATCGTGCATGCCTGCTTTCACTCAAACTGGACACAGGCTGATCTGTATGGACATTTATATCAATCTGTGAGAACTCGTTTCTTTGTAGAATTTGTCAAGGTATGAGTCAAGTTTAAAAGCCACCGCTCGTATATTAGGACAGCTCATATCTTTTGTTTTATGCTCTTTATTTAACATTTTTCATTACAATGAAACATACAACACACACAGAACTTGGGGCACTGATTCATAGTTAAATAGGAAGAGAGATAAAAACATTACAAGATGTTACTCCTAGTTATGCTTCCTTGCTCTTCTATGTCAGTCATTTAGACCAGCGTTTATTGTAAGAATGTCCTTTTATACGTAAAATATATGTCAGTTTTTCTCCTCCATGACCTCCCACCAATAGTCCAGCTGGGGAGGGAGTTTCTTTAACCAAGACCATATAATTGCTTTTTTTGCTTGCAATTGATAGAACTTTAGAAAGATACTCGTTTTCTTTTTGAAACACTTCTCCAGATGTCAGCAGAAAAATTCTGGGGTCCTTGGGGATGGCATATCCTAAAATTATCCCAATAGTCCGACAGATTCCATCCCAGTAAGTTGCCAACTTTGGGCAGGACCAAAATATATGAGAGTGATTGACGTTCTGATGGCCACACTGTCTCCAACATTGCTGTTCTTCCTTTATGTCTATGTCAACTTGTGTCCAGTTGAGGGTTCTCTAATTTTGGTAATTGAATGCTTCAGATGGTGTTTATGAAGTTGTCTAGCTAGGATTCGTGTAGCTTTTGGGCCTGATTCATAAAATGTTTGTTTGGAGAATCGTAATTTTCCCTCAAGTTCTTCGAGTATCATATTATTTATATTGTTTTAAATTTTCATTATTTGTTCTGACACTTCTCTATAGTTAGTCATTTGCTATTTCAATTCTAATTTCCTCAATGTTTTTCCAAGTCGTCGTATTTTAACCTTTTTAATTTTTTAAGATAAGCAGTTCTAGAAATTAAGTGTCCTTCTCATTACTGCCTTAACCATGTCCCAGACTAAGGTGGGGTTTAGCTGGCCATTATTATTGTCTTTTACACATTCCATTATTTCTTTTCTAATCTCCTTTGTTGTGGTTTTATCATTAAGGACACCTATATTTAAGCGCCATAATGTTGTTTTAGGCCTATTAGACAAACCGATGGACAGATAGACAATGTTGTGGTCTGAAATATCAGATGTTCCAATTCAGCAGTCCTTCACTTTAGATCTATCAATGATGTTCATCAGAAACAGGCCAATCCTGGAGTGGACTTTGTGGGCAGAAGAATAACGCGTAATTTATCTTTCTTTAATATGGAGATCCCTTCAGACATCAAACAGGATATTTAGATCTTTTGACCTACCAGCTTTTTGTTTCTTACAGCTTGCTGTATCTAGAATATAATTAGGGATTGTGTTCCAGTCTCCAACGCAAACAAGAACTCCTTCACGAAATTAAATAATGGTGTCAAAGAACGTTTTTGAAAAAGTCGTGTTGGTCTCTGACGGTACGTATATATCAGTGGTTCTTAACCTGGGACGGTCTCAGGGGTCTCGATGAGTCGGTCTTTGGCGGAGCCTCTGCCACAAAGGAAAAGACACTTGTGTGAAGTCGTGATGACGCGCCCCCCTTGGCCATCAACTTGCTTCAGAGGATCACATGACATTGCTTGGCCAATCAGTGCTGCGGGGAATTTACTGCGTGCAGTATTCAACGGCTGTCGTAGCTGTATGTCGTGTGGTTTCTTTCTCAATATTTGAATCCATACTAAACAAGTCGAGCAAAAAAAAAGTGGTCGGATGAATATGTACAACAGGGGAGCTCAATACGTCGATGGCGGGAAGGTTTTGAGTCGATCTCGGCAGTAGGGGACAAACTTGAATTGTTATATCTGACCATATTGCAGTGTATCTAGATTATACCATTAAAAATGGTAGGGTTCAATCAAATCACTGGAGACTAAATCCTTTAATTTTAAAAGATGGAAAATCTGAGGACAAAATTAAGGATCTAAATGCAGAAATATCGGAGGCAGAGGTGGAAAGAGCCATCAGATCTCTCCAGGGAGGGACGGCACCGGGCCCGGATGGGCTCACTTCAGAATTCTACAAAACATTTATGGATCTGCTGTCAAAACCTTATTTATCCATGCTGAATGATTCGTTTGGTACAGGTGTTCTCCTCGCTTCCCAGCGGGAAGCAAATATATCCTTAATTCTTAAGAAATCAAAACCTCCAGAAAGTTGTGACTCTTACAGACTCATCTCATTACTTAATGTAGATTTGAAAATACTGTCCACGCGTTCGACTGCGTGGAATGGTTATTTCTTTTTCATACTCTTCATCAATTTGGACTGGATTCCAACTTTATCAGCTGGATAAAAGTCCTCTATAGTCGTCCTTTAGCTGCAGTTATTACAAATGGGCTTAGGTCTAGTAACTTTGAGGTGGGAAGGGGAAACAGGCAGGGCTGCCCCTTTTTGTTTTTTTTAATTTACTCTTGCAATAGAACAGCTGGCTGAAGCGATTCGTAGTGATCCCAATGTAATTGGTATTAACACTGATCGAGGGACCCATAATATTTCTTTATATGCCAACGATGTTCTGTTGTTTCTCTCCAGACCTATCACTTCGGTTGAAAGAGTCATCGCAATTATTAATCAGTTTGGCTCATTCTCGGGATACAAAATAAACTTCTCCAAATCCGAGGCCATGCCCTTGGGTAGACAGCTTTATATCCCCAACTCACCTTTTAAGTGGTCCCCTGCAGGATTTAAATATCTCAGCATATTTGTCACACCTGTCTTTGATCAGATGTTCAAAACAAACTTTGTCCCATTAGTCGAAAAAATTAAGCTAGACCTTGAACGATGGAACGGTCTTCCCATATCTTGGCTGGGCAGAATCTCCCTTCTTAAGATGAACATTCTCCCTCGCTTGTTATACCCAATTAGGATGATTCCTATTTTGTTTACTCAAAGGTGGATCCAAAAATTAAAGAGTTGGTTTTTGTTTCTTTATATGGGCCAAAAGAAGGGCATTCTTAAAAATGTCAACACTACAGCTACCAAGAGACATGGGAGACTCAGATCTCCCAGACCTAAAAAAATATTGAGTTCTCTTATATTATATGCCCGAGAGTGGATATCTGGATATTCATCCCCAGTGTGGCTGGATGTAGAAGCCTCGTTATGTAATTGCCCTCTTAATAGCCTGCTTTTCCTAAAAAATATGAAAACCACAAGTGTTGTAACAATCCAATCACTGTGAATACAGTCAAGGCCTGGAGAGCGGCTCAACACATCGAGGGAAGACCTGGGAGAACATCCCCATTTACACCCTTAGTCCAGAACCCTGACTTTCTTCAGGGTATGTTGGATGCAGGTTTTGGGGAATGGGTGGATAAGGGTATTTCCTCTTTGGGCTGTCTTTTTAAGGATGGGATCCTCATGTCTTTTAATCAAGTTGTGGAAGCCCTTGGAGGGGGGAAAAATAACCTCTTCTGTTTCTTCTAGCTAAGAGACTTTATTAAAAAAGAACCAACTCTACCCAGAGACACTGAGGTTTCAGATATTCAAAAACAGTTTTTCAGAACTCGTGAAGTGTCACTCAGTGTGTGCTATAACACATTAAAATGTTATAAGTGTCACTTTCCAACTCTGGCTGAGGCCTGGGGAAGAGAGCTGAATATCAAGATTACTGATGAAATGTGGAGCAGTATTTGGAACTCTGCCTGAAAAATTACTATTTGTAATCGTCCTGGGTGTTGCAACTGAAATTATTACATAGCGCTCACCTGGCCCCAAATCGAGTGTCTAAGTTTAAACCAGGGTCCTCTTTCCTGTGCCCTAAATGCAAAATACATGAAGGCAGCTTCGCACATTGTCTTTGGTTGTGCCCTAAAATCCAGTTACACTGGGAATCAATTCTGGCTGAGACTAGGAAAATTATCGAAACTAATATCGATCTTGATCCGTGTCTCTTCTCCTTGGTCTACCAAATAAACATATTAAAAATCAAAACAATAGTAAGTTGTATAATGTCCTAATTTTCTGTGCGCGAAAGAATATTTTGTTACATTTCTTATAAATCCCCTACTATTTTTGGGTGGAAGAACCTTATTTTGGAGTATATCCCTCTCGACTTTCTAATATGCCTCTCGGCGACTCAAAGACCGACAGGAGTTTAAATTAGCTAATCAATTACCGCTGTATTCATGAGAGGCTTATTAATCGAGAAATAAATATCAAGCCTGGAAACCTGAATGTTATGTTTTTAATGTAATCTCTGCTCAGTTTGTGGGGCACAGGCGGTTGCCATGGCAACGGGTGTTCTTAAACGTTAAAGAGAGACAGAGTAAAAAGGTGCGAGTGGTTTTGAGTTGATCACTTGTTCGGGTTGTTTCACCTTTCTTTACCTTTACAGGGGCGCATCACAGCTTGGATTAATTACCTCATTCGTTTGCAGTGATACATGTCATAACAAACATCAAATAGAACAAACATATTTGATTAAGTTTTTACAAACAAACAGCTTCTACCACGATAATTATGTGAAATTAAATTAATTATATCTCAAATTCAGAAGATTTTTCTTTACAGTGCTCTTTGGTTCCTCCCATCAGTCTGTAGTTTCTCATGTTGATGTCATCAAACTAAATTTCAGATCTACCATAACTGACTGATAACTGTTGGCCTCAGGTTTCCAACCAGCTTCTGACTGAGAAACCAGTAACTTCAGAATCTCACAGAGGAAGAAACCACATTAGGTTTTCTATCACTTTGTCATTTCTGATATATCGGATGTATATTCGCATAGAAAATGAGTCAGTAGGTTTTAATTTACAATTTTTATGTCTTTGTGTCATGAGGTAGATCTCAGCTGGCTGGTGAGAGAAAAAGTAGATCTTGGTCTCAGAAAGTTTGAGCTCCTCTGATGTACAACATGGATTCATGTGTATCACGGAACGGGATGAGAGTCAGTGTCCCATCTGCATGACATGCAATGCCAAGTTGAGCAACTCTAGTCAGGCACCGGCAAGACTAAGGGAACACTTCTTGAAACTGCATGGAGATGGGGAAAAGTAAAAAGGTATTTTGTGGATTCAAAACAAAAGACAAATTAAATTTCAAATAATGTTTTTTTTTAAATGTTAAGTTCTTTAAAAATTCAAATTTATTTTTAATTGGTAAAATAGCAAAAACTCTTTTATTGGGCCGAAATATTTTTGGGGGGCCAGAATAAAGCAATACTGTAATTTGTTGTGAGTTCGTGCACTGTGTTGTTTTTTTTTTTTTTCTTTGAACAAGGTGATGTTCATGCATGACTCATTTTGTGCACCATTAAAAAAAAAATCATATTTTATTCATCACTAAAGAAGGGTTCAATGAATGTGCATATAAAACTGGTGGGTTCGGTATCTCAAAAAGGTTAAGAACCACTGGTATATATTAACAATTGTGGCAACATTATCAATTCTCCCCTTTATAACATCTATCCTCTTTGTCTCCCTTCTCAGATATCAATTCAAAGTTCAGTGAATTAGAAATTAGGGTGACTACCCCCCTCTTTCTACTATTTCTACAAGAGCTACAAAACGTGTTTGAGTAACCAAATGACTTAAACTTGACACGTTCTTGTTTAGACATACGTGTCTCTTGTCAAAGAGCGATTTGTATCCCATCTTTTTTCAATTTGGTCAAGACCCTTTTTCTTTTCACTGGAGTACTCAATCCGTTCACATTCAAGGAAGGGATTTTTAAATTATATGATAGTAACGTACAGATTTACCTTGACTGAGTTGGCCCCTGAATCCAGAACATGAACATTCCCAAAACAAAACAATATCAAACTGACTTCCAAGATGAGGAGAAGCTCCCTCTTCTCACTTGTGACCCCATTGGCAAGTTGAGGGTTAAACCTCTCAAACTGAGAGGGCCCGAAAAGGACAGTAGAAGCGCCTTTAGGAAAAAACACTTCCACCCTATTAATCCAACATAGAAAAAAAACACAATGTCCTCTCCCACGAAATAGTAAGTCAGAGCCCAGTCAAAATATTTTTGCGTTATGTCACGTTGTTCTGCCTATTTTCACTTGGCCGTGCTCCGCTGGAAATCCTGCAGTTTGTTCTTCGCTCTCAGAGCCACCGCAGCACCGCTCCTATCCGCCGGCTGCCAGCCAGCGGATTACAGACGGTGATTCCAGACGGTGATTCCAGACGGTGATTCCAGACGGTGAGTCCAGACTCCGCTCTGGAATCATCGTCAGCTGTCGCTGGTTCCTCCACCTGGATTCCGCGTCTCTTCAGCTCGTTGTAGGCTTCCCGAGCGCTGGAATATGTGCGAATTCCTGATTTCCACTGGATCCTTATGTTGGTCAATGATGTTTGAAAGTATATGCCTTTTACCTTGAGCACTTTCTTGATGGCAATATATTCTCTGCGCTTCTTCACTATCTCAGGTCCATAATCGTGGTCGAAGTGTATATTTGAAGAACCCACCTGGATCTTGCCTTTTTTCCACACTTCTCTTAAGATCTTTTTCTTTGTGGAAAGTTCAAGAAAGTTGACAATAACAGCCCTTCGTGGTGTTTACTGGGTTTACATGCCAGAGTGCGATGTGTGCGCTGTATTTTCAAGTCAAGGTCCTCCGGTTGTTGTTGGTGGCTTCTGAAAAACATCTCAATATACGATGTAGTGGAGTTTCCCTCCTGGCCTTCTGGCAACCCAAAGACATGGACATTGTTTCTTCTGGAACAGGACTCTAAATCAAGCACTTTAAGCTGTATTTTCTTCTGTTGTTCAATGCAGATGCACAGCACCTCGGTTGTCTCCTTTGCCCAGTTCTCCCCTTGATGAACGCAGGCCTTGATCAACCCGCTCTGCCAGGCCCCATATCTCGGTGGCAATACTGTCCAGCTTATCATTGATCTCATGTCCCAGATGGTCAATATTTTGTTGTAGCTTTGCATTATCCCTCTTCAAGACAATCTTCAAATCGTCGATAGCCTTAAGTATTCCTTCTGAGTCCATGGTCGTTCCAGTGCTCTCAGCTTCCAAACTAGCCAAGTTGTCGCAAGCTTGATTCAGACACGTGTTATCTTTAGCGACCGGGGCACTTTTATCCAGAGCTTAGGGCATCTTTGCCGATTTTTTATGACTTGTAATGTTTCATGCTATCTCTCTAAATCCCTCTAAATTGTTCTAAATATTGGAGTGAAGTTAAGCTTCGATAGCTCTGAGAAGTTAAGTGAGACATCAATTCCAAGGTAAATGAAGCCATGTCAGGAACATTTCAGGGAACAACTAGAGGGTAGGTCTTGGACAGTAGCAATATCTAATGGCATAGCTTCTGATTGATCAAAATAAATGGTATTGCAATAAAAGGTTTTGTTAGAATATCATCTGCATATAGCGCTATTTTATGGACTTTTCTGCAATCACCACACCATGCACATCTTGTTGTGATCCAGTAACCTCTGATAGGGGCTCAAGCACAAGAGCAAATAGAAGCGGGTATAGCGGATGTAAGAGCCATATGATTGAAATAAGCAATTACTGATTTGGCAGGGGCACACAGCTTTGACACTTGGGTGGTGGGTGTGTCGAGGTGGGCGTCGCTGTCACTAAGGTATGAATGGGAGCCATACTGGCGCGCTGGCTTTGTATGTATGAGGAAACGGGTGCGCCGGTGGTGGTCATAATTTCTGTTGACCGGGCTATAATACCGCTTTATTGTTGGCACTATTGTATGGTTTAGCCTGGTCAGTATGTGTCAGTCCTGTAAAGTCTGAATTTATGGCAGTCAAAGTGGAATAAATCGATGATTGCAACAACAAGAAGCAGGCTGGAGTGTATTGAAGCACACGTCTGACAGTTTGAAATCCACAGACTTAAACCAGTGCGTCCCTCTACATCAGGGGAGTCAACATCCAGTCCTCGAGGGCCAGTGTCCTGCAACTTTTAGCCTCTGCTGCACCACACCTGAATAGAACAATTAGGTCATTAGCAAGGCTCTGGAGAACTTATCTACATAAGGAGGAAGTAATTAAGCCATTTCATTCCTGTGTTTTGTACTGTGGCACATTGAAAAACTGCAGGACAGTGGCCCTCGAGGACTGGAGTTTGACACCCCTGCTCTACATCACCGTTAGTTAGCCGGACAATTAGGGGACAACCCTGTCGAGTTCCCCTATGCATAGTAAAAGGTGGGGATTGAACACCATTAGTCATGACACAGGCTCACGGGGAATTGTAAAGTATCTTGATCCATTTCAGAAAATCAACCCCTCTCCTGAATTTCTCCAATTCATTAAATGAGTACTTCCACACAATCCTACGCCTCTTCAGCATCTAAGACACATGTGTCAAACTCAAGGCCCGGGGGCCAAATCCGGCCCGCCGTAGCTTTTTATGTGGCCCTCTACAGTGTAGACTAAACACTAAGTGTGATTAAATATTACATTATCAATCATATCAATGCAGTTTTTATCTGTTTACTGCCAATTTATATCAATCAATCCCTCCAGTTTCTTGAGAATTTAGTTGATGCATGATTATAGTCCATGATTTATACAGCGAGTAAATAAAAAGTCAAATTTATTATAGTCCCTGAAATTTATTATAGTCCCTGAAGGGACTGAAAATAAGTTTAATAATATTATGTCATTTTAAGAATTCACTGACATATTAACAGTTTGTGAACAGGTTTTATCAACACATTCTGGCTACACCAGATAAAAACAAACGGGTCAAGATCATGAAGCCTTTAAGAGGCTTCATGATCTTGATTTGGCCCAAAATGAAAAGGAGTTTGACACACCTGATCTAAGGATACAGCAAAGGTTTTACAATTCGTTTGGCTTGAGTACTGAATTACATTAAGTAATCTTCTCACATTCGTAAAGGAGAAACAGTTTTGTATGAATCCAGTCTGAACTAGGGTTTTCCAGTCTCGTTGCAAGCAATTTTCAAAGCAGTTCCCATCTACTCCCAATGAGGCTAATAGGTCCATTTGAGCTACAGACATCTGATGGTTTATCTTTCTTAAGGATGAGGTTGACGTCAGTGTTGGTGGCAAACCTCTGTGCCCAAACAAGTGTATAAACTTGTCAATAATTGGTCCTATCACCAGGTGGCTCAATTTTATGTAGAATTCTGGACAGAAGCTGTCAGGTCCAGGAGCTTTGACTTCTTTCTGGGAATTTGGAGTACCGAAAATGTCTTGTTTCTCTGACAGGTGTGGGAGAGTCACTCCATTTAAGAATTTTATTATTTTAGCTTCAGATGAACTGCATTCAGACAAATACAGGTTTTGGTAGAATTGCCTCATAACTCTATTAATGTGTGTTGTTTTGTTATGTCTGTCTCAGTTATTGTCTTGGCATGATGACATTATGTTTACTTTCATTCTGCCTTTTGTTCGTCTTGCAAGTAGCCGGTTTATTCCCTGATTTATATAATCTGTGCTTAGTAAAGAAAATTGTTGATTTTTGTTAGTAACTGATTTAGAGCTGAACGAGCTGCTTCTAATTTTTTAGAAAGGACTCTACAAGGTGCATTTCTAAATTGCAATTTTTTTGCAATGTTCTTTCTAAGTGCAATTGTTCTTTAATGGCAGCTTTTTTCTGCGCTGTGGTATATGATATAATACTTCCCCTAATAAAAGCTTTATCCATCTCCCAGAGCAACAAGGGGTTGATATCTGGTGTAGTATCAATAAAGATATCCCACTGATCCAAAATGTTGTCAATAAAGGATGGATGGATGGCTCAGTAAAAGGGGTTCATCTTCCAATGGCAAAGAGCAGGATCAGCATAAGGGGGGCCCTGGCAGCCCACCATGCTTTACTAGTTCCCCCGCCAGGTGATGCCTTGCTTGTTTATCTCTTTCTTAAAATAATAATAATAATAATAATGATAAAAAGAAAAAATATCTCTAATTTTTTTTTCTTATTTTTAAAAGCCAGTTTGCAGGCTTTGTCTGTTGCTCTGAGTTTCACTGGCAGAGAAGATTTATTCCTAAAAGATAGGTTTATAGAAGAGGCATTTAAAGATGGGAAAGCGGTAATATTTTTACATTTCCTGTCAACTTAATTTCTTTTAATACAAAAACACGGTGGACCGCCCCGCTTAGCAAATTTTCTGGGGAAATTAATGACTTACACCAACATTTAATTTCCCTTCGGGATTAATAAAGTGGTTCTGAATTAGAATTGAATTTGAAAAAGTCTGCTTGGAATGAGTGTGAATAGTGATCTGAAGTTATGTGAGATTTCACAAATCAGATAAAGGTTTTACAAATCCCATACATCATTTCATATATTCTGCTATTAGAGCAGAATATATCCAGTCCAGGTTTGAAGAGTCAATGTGTTGCAGTTTATTGATTAGAGCAATTCTAATTCTAAATCCAGAGGCAAAAAAGTGATGAAATCAACCTTTATTGAAGCTTCACAAATCCCAAAAATGGTTTTAAATATTCTGCTATTAGTTGAGAATAATCCAGTCCAAGTTTGAAGTGCCTAGGTGTTGTAGTTTTTTTTAAACTAAAGTTTAAATATGGCAGGGAAAATTAGGTGGAAATGCCCTTTAGCCATTTCCCAAATCAGAAGGTGGAATCGGAAGCCAATTTCAGCTTGGCATAAGGTAAACCTACTGTTTTTAATTTTACTAAAAGTATAGAAATTACCTGCTAAAGTGACTCGAGGGGGTGAGACGAGGGTTAATGCATCACATGACCCGTTTGTTTTGTTGCTTTTAAGATTCTGCAGATGTGAGTTTAGGAATTGTTGGCAATGTCTTCCAATAATATTATTACCCAGTAATATTCCTGTCAATTTAACATCTTTTAATACAAAAGCATGGTGGGTTGCTTTTAGTCAACTGTATTATAAGAAAATGAAAGTGCTTGAGGCACAATGTAGTTCAGTTAGGTATGGCATTTGGCGATTTAACAAAGCATTGTTTTCCCACCATTACTGAAGCACCATCAGAGGTCATTATCACCATTCTCTGCATGTCCAGTCCATATTTGAAATAAAATTGAGTTATTGCCTCCACAAAATCCTGAGCAGTATATCCTGTCAGTTGGATGATGCCACCAAACACAGGTTTATAGTTGACATTTTCCTTCCTGTATTTAATATATATGACTAGCATGTTATGTACTGTTATGTCTGTGCTCTCATCTACTAAGAGGGTATGCCTGGGTGCATTTTTAACATTGCACATAGTGTCATTCTGCACAATCTCATTGATTGAGTTCACAAATTCAAAGAAATAGTTTTTGCTTTGTCATGTGATCATGGATTTGTTGAACTGATAGCAATGACACTCATTTAGATGGTAAGTAAAATATTGTCAAATAATACAGCTTGTTCCTTTTCCCTTCTTCTCCTGCAATAATGTACTGATGCCTTTTCCCATCTTTAGTGTTTGTACAATTCCAATAGCATTCAAATGACTTTTCTGCTGAATGCAATGTCTGAGGTAGTCCACATTTTTTCCTCTGAAAACTCACTTGCTACTTTGGCTTTGCTGCATATTTTGCAGCCAAACCTTTCTCATATATATAAAATATATGAGAATAATATACTAAATATATTTTGGTGGAATTAGAAATATAACATGTTGAAGGTGGTTGTGATTACTGAATAGCGAGTTATTCAGTATTAACTGAATAACTATGTATAAAGATTTATATACAGTATCCTTTCTAATAGATTTATTGATATTAATCAAAGCACACTTTAAATTCAGCTTACCCTTTGGCATGAATTTCCTCATTCTTGGAGATGTAAATGCACTGTCTCTTAGATGGGGGGGTTGTGCTTGTATCATCATCATCAGAAGATGAGGAGCTTTCAAGTGTCAGATCAATTACATCAGTTTTCTTGTTGAGATTGGGTTCCACAGGATGGGCTACCACTGACGACTGGTGTAAAGGAATTGTGGCTGAAAGATAAAGTTAAACATATTAAAGATGCTCTATTACCATAAACAATATTTTATAGATCATATACAGTACGTTAAGCACACAGAAACAGCCTTCCTTTTATCCACCTCTTTCACTATTTACATGATAATGACTATTGATAATAGTAATGTTATGAGTGAAAAATCAATTATTCATTTTTATTTTTATCCTGATGACCTTCGTGTGCATGCTTCGGAAAGGTGTTGTGGGACCGACCAAGTGGCATTTGTCTGGGTATTTTAAAGTGATCCAGTACAAAATTGGCAATGTGCAAGTAACAAAATTAGAAAAACTGCAAATAACAACGAGAATGTAGAATAGTTATTGGGTTTGTTGAGAGCAACAAACCCGGCCCTGAATGCCCTCCTGCACTGTAGGGCCGGAACGACCCAGCATCGGTTCAAACCTGAGTCTCACATTTTTGCATTAGCACTTAAGAGTCCAATCCCTTCCTGCTCCTTGAATCCTAAGTGGATTGTGTCTGCAATGCTGCTTTTTTTTATTGACACATTCCTATTTTCACCTGGTTTGTACATAAGCTTTGTGTGTGCCATCAAGTTTTCACCCATTTTATACACATAAACCTTTTAAAGCTCAGACCTCAAGTGTGATTCCAAATTTTTTTTATTAACATATTAAAACACCACTCTTAAAAAATGGCATTTTACTTAATTCCAGCTTGTGAAGTCTCCCAGAATGCAAGTTAACTATGCAAGAATTTTCGAATTAAACTATCAAGAAATTAGGAATTGAAAATGCTTTATTTAGCTAAGATTTGAACTTAGCTAAATAAAGCTATAACTTAGATAGCTAAGTCTTGAACTTAGCTATCTGTGATCTCTGGAGAACAATGGTCTCACGATTTTTTAACAGATGTCTTGAATAACACTGATCTTCTTAGGTTCCATCAGTCTGTATTTTGGGAATCATTAGTATCTGATGGGAGCCATCTGCTGCCACTAGACTCTCTCCAAGTCTTAGATAGATTAGAAATGTCAAAACTTTCTAAAATTTTGATAATTTTCTGAACAACTCTTTCACTGATAGTGAAAGTGATTTTTAAGTAATTAATTTGCATTTTATTGCATGACATAAGTATTTGATACATCAGAAAAACAAACTCAATATTTGGTACAGAAAACTTTGTTTGCAATGACAGATGTCAGATATTTCCTGTTCTTCTCAACAAGGTTTGCACGAGGGCTGTAACAATTCCTCAAATGATTTGAATACCTCGATTAAAACTCCTGGCAAATTATCTGCCTCAAAGCTTTGTTAAATTATGTTTTATTATTTAGCAAATTATGTGATTCTTTGTGTTGCGCAACCCTTTTACTTCCGCAGATGAGTTGTTGATGAATGCTAAATGTTGGGACCATAACATTAAATTTTCAAGTTCGATTAGGGATTACAGAGTTATTTCATTTATTTATGATAATGTTTTTATCATTCCAAGCATCATTACATTTACTAGCCCAATGCCTGGACTACAGCAGTCTTTCTCCTCTTGCAGCAGCTGCCTGGAGGCTGTTTCAGAATGAACTGCGGGAAGAGCGCAGATAGACTGAACACAACGGCCAGCTGCACTGTAATTGATCCTCAATGTAAGTGTAGCTTTACAAATGAACCGGAAAATAAATTTACCACAATCCTGGATGCAACAAATGGGTGGCGGAGTGCAAAATAGCAGTACATAGCTGGTATATGTGACAGAGGTGCCAAATCCAATTACTCGCATGGACATAAAAATATGTGCAAAGTGAGAGTTCATCTATTGAACTGACTGAAAATGGATACATGAAAAGCTGATGCATCAACTTTTCTGTTTTTTTTTTTTTTTTTTTTTTTTTTTTTTTACAAATGTCTGTGAGTCTGGCTCTGTATTATTAAATTTAATATATTTTCAGATTTTTGTATATTTTTGTCCAGGTTAACTTCAAAAGTGTGCTGTTATTGTTACAGGTAAATTTTCTAAACTAATTGGGTATATATCCAATAATACTGATGTTATGACATCAGTATTTGGCAATATTTTATTTGAATAAAATGTTGTGCCCATTTTATTCAATTGCTCAATTATTCATCAGAATAATGGATATAATACTCAATTACTCAATCATTTACAACAGCCCTAATTTGCACATGCTGCAGCAGGGATGTTGGACCTCTCTTCCATAAAGACCTTCTCCAGATCCTTCAGGGATTGGGGTTGTCACAGGGAAATGCAGACTTGCAGCTCCCTTTAAAGATTTTCTATTGGGTTCAGGTCTGGCGACTGGCAAAGCTACAATGAGCTACTTCTTACTGCAAAAGTGTCTTCATAGGCATGTCTAATAACTCAATTAGACAGTTGCAGCTGATCAGGAATGCTGCTTCTTGTGTTCTTACTGCATGTCTTACTGGATGTCCTCCATATTCGGCTCACAGAGTGCCTGCCAGTCAGTGGCCCCAAAAATCCCTGTATTATCTCAGTGACTTCTTTTGACCACCTCCTCCTCGTGGTTGCAGGCTGTCTCTTCACCAGAGGTATATAACATGGGCTGAGGTGCACCAGGTTATGATCGGACTGTCCAAGTGGAGGGAGGGGAGAGGAACTGTATGCATCAGCGTAGAGCAAGTCCAGCGTTCTCTCCTCTCTGGCGGAACAGCTAACATGCTTGGTGAAGTTGAGCATGGTTTTGTCCATGGTGACATGATTAATATGACCTGAGACAACCATGAATGCAGTTGGATGTCCAGTCTGCAAGTGAGCTACAGCGGAGTGGAGGAATTTAAACAGTCACCACAACAACATGGGAATATTTGAGGGGCAAGTAAAATGGACATAGTCCAACCGCCAAGTGTACAACGTCCAGGCAGCCGATTCACTCCTTGACCGTTATCTGAACAGGATTACACCAACTGTTATTTATGAGAACAGCGATCAATCAATCAATCAATCAATCAAATTTTATTTGTATAGCACATTTCAGCTACAAGGCATTTCAAAGTACTTTACATCATAAATACAAAATACAAAGTCATGCAACATAGAATAAAATGAAATAAAATACCAAGTGTTTTTTTTTTTTTCTCTCCTTCCTTCCTCCCTTTTCTTTTTGACACGGAATTTAAGCGCCTGTTACCGCCGGACTCCGCCGTCCGTTTAACCACGGGTATTCGTCGGGCCCCGTTGGGCCCCGTTGCCCACAACAGGAAAAGGTCTCAACCTACAACTTACATACATATACACAAATGCAAATCCAAATACAAATCCATACATATTACATTTCAAATACATTTCTAAACAGGTGTGTTTTTAGTTGAGATTTAAAGGAAGTCAGGGTTTCCGCTGTTTTACAGTTTTCTGGAAGTTTGTTCCAAATGTTTGGTGCATAGATGCTGAAAGCTGCTTCTCCTCTTTTGGTTCTGGTTCTGGGGATGCAGAGCCAGGTTGCAGGTTGATACAACAACTTGCAGGTTGATACAACAACAGCAGATCTTTAATGTATTGTGGTGATTTATAAACTGACAACAGTATTTTAAAGTCTATTCTTCGAGCTACAGGGAGCCAGTGGAGGGACTTTAAAACTGGTGTTATGTCTCTAACTTCCTGGTTCTAGTGAGAACATGAGCAGCAGCTTCTGGATCAACTGCAGCTGGAGGATTGATTTGTTGCACAGGCCTGTGAAGACGCTGTTGCAATAATCAATGCGACTGAAGATAAACGCATGAATGAATTTTTCTAGATCTGGCTGAGACATTAGTCCTCTAATCCTGGAGATGTTCTTCAGGTGATAGAAGGCCGATTTTGTTACTGTCTTTATGTGGCTCTGAAGGTTCAAGGACGAGTCCATCACTACTCCCAGGTTTCGGGCCTGATCGTTAGTTTTTAGTTGTAATAACTGAAGCTGTGCATTGACTCTAGATCTATAACTCTAGATCTATAGCTCTAGATCGTTCCTCTTTAGGTCCAAAAATAATGACTTCAGTTTTGTTTATGTTCAGTTGGAGAAAGTTTTGGCACATCCACACATTTATCTGTTCTAAGCATTTATTCAGTGATTGGATGGGGTCAAAGGTCACCTGGTGACATCGTAATGTAGAGCTGAGTATCATCTGCATAGTTATGGTAGCTGATATTATTTCCTGTTATAACCTGAGCTAGTGGGAGAATATAAATATTGAATAAGAGGGGTCCTAGGATTGAACCTTGGGGTACCCCACATGTGACCTTTGACCTCTTTGATGAGAAGTTTCCAATTGAAACAAAGAAATTCCTGTTCTTTATGTAAGATTCAAACCAGTCGAGCACCGAACCGGAGAGTCCGACCCAACTCTCCAGTCGTTTCAGTAATATGTCAAAAGCTGCACTGAGGTCCAGCAGAACCAACACCGTGGTTCTCCCACAGTCCGTATTTATATGGATATCATTGAACACTTTGACTAGGCCAGTCTCTGTGCTGTGATGAGCACGAAAACCAGATTGGAAAGAGTCAAAGCAGTTGGTCATCATGAGGAAACTATTTAGTTGTTTACACACAGATTTTTCAATAATTTTGCTGATGAATGGGAGGTCAGAGGTCAGAGGTCGGCCTGTAATTCTGCAGTAGTGATTTGTCCAGATTGTTCTTTTTTCGCATTGGTTTGATAACTGCTGTTTTCAAAGCCTGGGGGAAAACGCCTGATGTGAGTGATGAGTTATTATTTGGATCAGATCAGCAGCAATAACAGGCAGGACTTTCTTAAAGAAATGTTCTAGAGTTATAGATCTAGGACATCCAGACAGCTGGAGCTTGAACTTAATTGACTTATAATTTCTTCTAGGGTTTTATAATTAAGTGGTTGAAAGTGGGTCATTTTTCCTGTATTAGTTTTGTTTGGGTTCAGCAGTGGTTTTGGCTTTAGAGTTGATGTGCAGATTAGTCCTCTGATTTTTTGGATTTTCTCTGAAAAGAAGTCAGAAAACTTATTACAGGCAGCATTAGATTGGAGTTCAGGTGGGTTTGTGATTCTGTCAACTGTTGCAAATAAACCTCCAGCATTGTTAATGTTTTTGTTTATGACATCTGCAAAGAAAGCCTCCCTTGCTGGCTTTCTTTGCAGAAAGTTACGTAGTCTTTCTTTATAGATGTCATGATGAACGTGAAGTTGAGTTTTACTCCATTTTGGTTCTGCCCTGCGGCAGAGTTGTCTTGCAGATCGAACTGTTTGTGCATTTCTTCATGGAGATTTATTCCTGCCAGTCACAACCTTTACTTTAATTGGTGCAATAGAATCAATGATATATGAAACTTTAGACTGAAAATCATCTACCAACTTATCTACATCATTACAGCTTAAGGCACATGTGTCAAACTCAAGGTCCATGATATACAGCGAGTAAATAAAGTGATCCGACAGGGCGACATCAGTTACAGAGACATTGGAAATATTCACACCCTTACTGATAACCAGGTCCAGTGTGTCCTTGAGTGTGTGTTGCTTGTTTGACATGTTGTGTTAAACCAAAATTTTCTAAAATATCGAGAGCTTTTTTGCTCCTCTGTCTTGGGGTTTGTCCACATGAATGTTGAAATCACCAACAATTATTAAACAATCATAATCAATGCATATGATTGATAGAAGATCATTCAAGTCAGTAAAAAAAATTTCCACGTATGTTGGAGTTTTGTTTAAAGTTAGTGTCAAAGTTCGTTTGTAGCCTTTAACCTGAATTCCAAGATACTCAAAAGAGGTGAAATGACCGAAAGAGATTTTACTAAAGTTTATGGTATTTTTAAATATCGAAGCCACGCCTCCTCCTTTTTTATGTTTTCTATTTTCACTTAAAAAATTGTAGTTAGGAGGCGCTGATTCAATTAGTACAATTTGGTCATTATCGTCATTCAAACATGTTTCTGTCAGAAACATAACATGAATATTACACTCAGTGATGAAATCATTAATTAACAGAGCTTTAGCACAGAGTGATCTGGTATTTAAAAGATCTGCTTTAAGTGACTTGGAGGCCAAAAGATTTTCAGTCTGAGGTTCCTTTAGGCAGGGGTTCAGTCTGAGGTTCGAATTAGGACCGCTGTATTTCATATTCCTATTTTTTGTAAATTTTCTTATAGTGATCCGGACAGGTAATGTCCTGTTCTGCAGTGCCGGGGGCCAGATGCATTCTGGAGGAAGACGGGTGTAAAGATAATATCTGGTCTCCAGCCTCAGACCTCAGAAACACAGAGGTCACCATCATAGAGTGATGGATCCTCTGGAAAGTCAGGGGCAGGTGGCTTAAATGAAGTGAGGTCTGCTACGTGAGTGCTAAGGAGAGACGTGCCGAGGCGAACCTGTTGATTCATTCCATCTGTAAATTTAAGAAACTCTGGTCCGGAAGACATTTCTTCATTGGTGTCTATTGAATCCTGTGAATGATTGCGATCCCGCCTCCTTTCCGCTTACCACTCATGGTGCAATCCCTGTCAGCCCTAACAGTCCGGTAGCCCTTGATGGTAACATTGCCATCAGGAATGTCCGGGTGCAGCCATGTCTCTGTAAAACACATTAAGCTACATTCCCTGTACTTTCTTTGTCTCCTGGCCAGGTGGTCATGAAGTGGTCAAGATAGATTCCTCCATCTTGTTGACCTTTGATCTTACATTGCCCATTTTAAAGGAGGGGAGAAATGGCTAATTTCTCCTCTTCTCCATAAGTTTCTCTGGTTTCTTTCTTATTGCTCTCCTCTGCTGTTTGTTTTCTCCTCTAATTGATGTGTCCTCCTCCAGATCTCTCCAGGGATTTTTGTGGGTCTGAACACCATGCCAATTGGCTTCAGCGCAATCCGCTGATCCCTGGTGTAAATGATGCTCTCAAGTTGTTGTGCCCAGGTTCCACAGTAGTATTCGTGTCATCTGTATTATTTGCAGATGACAAATATATTTTTTTGTTAAAAATGATATGGAAGAACTGCTAAATAATGTAAAGAAGGAAATGAACAAACTGAAGGTGTGGTTTCATGGTGACACATTGTTATTAAATTTGATTAAAACTAAAATAATGGTATTTTGGAAATAGGGTTCTGAAATAATTTATTTAAAGTTCTGAAATAAAAATAGAGATGAAGTAAATGTAGAAAGGGTTCAGGAACACAAATTTCTTGGAGTTATTATTGATGATAATAACTCCAACATGTAATTGGAAATCACATAATCGATACATCCAAAAGAAAATATCAGAGTATTTTCATATTGAATAATGCCAAACTGTTGGTTAGAAAGATAGCTTTACACATTTTTTACAGTTTTTTAGTTTTACTGTACCTCAGTAACCGTGCAGAGATATGGGGCAATAATTATGCAATTACATCTATTAATTAAACTACAAAAAAGAGTAATAAGAATGATCAATGAGGTTAGCAATCTGGACCATGCAAACCATTAAATATATATATATATATTAATAATTATTGAAATTTACTGATTTGGTGAATATACAAACGGTGTGTGTCTTATTTAAAGCACAAAATGAACAATTACCAGAAAATACTCAAAAACTGTTTTCAAGAGAATAAGGGTTTTATAATGTCAAAGAAAAATACAAATTCAAAGTTTGTAAGATCAAAACCACAAGAAGTTTTTGTGTTTCAGTCTGTGGTGTGAAACTATGAAACGGCTTGACCGTGGAATTAAAACAATGTACAAACATTAAACAATTCAAACATTTGTATGAGGAAAAATGGTTTTCACTTTGAAAAACGCTCTTGATGTATGATGTTGTTGTTACACAGCACTGTTAGCATCATTATGATTACTTTGTTGTTAATATTAGAGTTATTATTAGTATATTAATGAATGGTGTCTGTAAACTCAAAAAAATAATAAAACAAAAATAGACGTGAGTTGCTTTAGCACTAAAAGAAATTTGTTTGTCCACCATTAAAAATAAAAATGTTTCACCTATTTCTATCAATTACATTTATCTATTGTATTTATTTGCCATTATTTTAAATGTACATATTTTCCGGACTGTAAGTCACACCAGCGTATAAGTCGCATTTTTGAGGGAAATTTATTTGACAAAATCCAACACCAAGAACAGACATGTCATCTTGAAAGGCAATAAAAATAGAATAGAGGCAACAACAGGCTGAATAATTGTACGGTATGCTAACGTTACGACACATGAACAACGAACTGGTATGTTAACATGTTAAGAGTTATTCAGATAACTATAGCATAAATAACATGCTAACAAGTTTACCAAACCATCCGTGTCTCTCCAAATCACTAAACGCAATAAAATCTTCGTCCTTGATGTCGCTTGCAAACAACACTGAAAGTAGAATAACACCGGCCTAGAGAGCCCTCTTGCAATTTAGTGTGAAAATAACATGTGATATGATATAATGAGCCCTGCGACAGACTGGCGACCTGTCCAGGGTGTACCCCGCCTCTCGCCCGGAACGCAGCTGGAGATAGGCACCAGCAACTCCCGACCCCGTTAGGGAGAAGGGTGACGGAAAATGGATGGATGGATGGATGGATGGATGGATGGATGATATAATGATGTGTTAATTTCCACACATAAGTTGCTCCGGAGTATAAGTCACACCCCTGGCCAAACTATGAAAAAAACTGCGACTAATAGTGCGGAAAATACGGTAAATAAAAATGTCAGCTGTTGATGTGTGTGCAGAAGCATTATAGGTCATAGAAAACAAGAAACACTGCCACTACTGTACACATTGAACTTTTAGCTCATGTCACAGAAAATAAACAGTCATTTGCATGCTCTACCTTGCATCTACCCTCAGATGATTGTCATGCTGGAAATCCAACCACAACCCATCTTCAGTGCCTTTACTGAGGGAAGGAGAGTGTCAACTCTATGGAAAAGCATCCCCAAAGAGTGATGTTTCCACCTCCGGGCTTCAGAATTGGGATTGCATTCTTGGTGTTGTACTCATCCTTCTTCTTCCTCTAAATACAGTGAGTAAAGTTTTGACCAAAAAGCACCATTTTTTTTTCTCATCAGACCACTTGACCTTGTCAGGAACATCCAGATGGTCAATGGCAAACATCAGATGGGCATGGTCATGTGTTGGCTTGAGCAAAGGGACCTTGCTCAAGTAAAGCCCCGCTATCTCCTTTGTCTCCCCTGTCCTCCCTATACCTCTGTCCCTCCCGACCCCCCCCTGTGGACTTCAGGACTTTAATCCTGCACCTCTGTACAGCCCTTCAAGTTTGGTTCAAAATATTTTAATGGTTAATCTGAATTTATAACTAGTCTTTCTTAAAGGTGAAAATACAAAAAATGTACTATTAAATGAGGAACTTATGTAGCAGTTACACTGAATATTATTGAGGGATATTAATGGGTTTAAGGGAAAATGCATGCCTTATGCACTTTTTTTCCACTATGCAACACTTGAATAGTTCTAAAAAAAAATTCAGAACACACAGAAGTTTGTGGCTGTAGCATCACAAAACATAAAAAAGTTCAAGCTGTATGAATGTTTGAAGACAGACAGTATATAACTAAATTCCAATTATTATTTAGTTATATACAGTATATAACTAAATTCCAATTATT
>VMRN01000106.1:519781-533988 GCA_010277015.1 Poeciliopsis turrubarensis | reverse complement strand
CAATTATTATTTAGTTATATACAGTATATAACTAAATTCCAATTATTTCTTTTCCTATTATAAGTGTAATAATGGCACTAAGTGATTAGAAAATATTATGTACTTACATTCTACTTTTCCGACCGAATGGACAGAGAACTTGACCGGATCTTTCTTCGGTCTCATTGGGCACCAGGTCCCATCCTCTTGAAACTTGATTTCATCAACATCTGAGCAGTCATTAAGGATCTCCAAGAACAAACTGAAAAGAGAGTAAAATATTCACTCAATTCACTTCCCTTTTTGACTAAATTTGTCTTTTCTCCAAGATAAGTCAAAGTTTATTTCTACATCTCATTTAAAGTGAAATTAGCTACATGGCTCACCAGTGTAGCTTAAACATTTAAATATAATAAAGCAATAAAACTATAACCAAATAAGTAAGAAATAGCTAAAATAAAAAATATTTGCACAACTGTTGAAGTAAGGGATGGTATCAGATTAAAGAAGGAATCTTGTTGGGTCTTTTTTGGCCAGTGGGACCCCAGAAGCATTTGATGGTATTAGTAGGGCAATTGATAAGTCGGTAAATCAGGCTTGCTTCCTCTGTGAAGGCTTTCTTTTGTTACCAATTTTGTTCATAACTTTCATGGCCAGAATTTCTAGGTGCAGCCAATGTGTTGAGGGGATACATTTTGGTGGCCTTAGGATTGTGTCTCTGGTCTTTGCAAATGATGTGGTTCTATTTCGTTTTTACAATAATATATATTTGATAATGTATGTCATTTTTTATATTGACACTAAGAAAAAAAATTGCTCTTGGGTGCCTTTTGGTGGCCATGGTCAACCTTCACTAGTAAAATGAGCTGCTGTGCAATGTGAAGTGTGTATTCAAACCTCCAAGGCACTGGTGGAAGATAAGTAAGCAAAACAATGTTGTATCTTTGATGGAGAGAGAAAAGAAAGAGAAAGAAGAGTAAACAAAGGCCAAGATAAAGGTATGTCTGCATGTCTCTTGGTAATGTAACGTTTACCAAAAAGATTTGTGGAGCTGCTAATAGAAATCTTGCTCAACAAGATTTCTATTGTTAAGATTGGACCATTCAATCTTGAATGGTCCAGTTCAACAGCCAAAAGTTTTGCTTGAATGTTTGTATTTGTGTGAAACTGAGTTTTAATTTAAAATGAGTAGATTCTCCTGGTTGGCCCTAAATATTTCTGAGGTTTTTTGCCTTCAAAACATATGTTTGATAAGAATTACAACTTCTCAATCATTCACATGTTTTTAACAAAAATCTTTTTTTTTTTTTTTTTTGCATCAAGTTCCTTGGCTACTGCATTAATATATCAATGTGCTACTCTCAGCTGTAGTTGGCAATATGTTTGCTGCTCATAATTTATGTGACTAAAACAAATATTTTTAAATCAATTTTTAAGTTACGTGAAACTTCTCCCAGACCTAGCTAAAATTGTATGGAGGCTCAGAATCAGCCCAGTAGTGGTCAACATTCTCAGGTGAGAGAGACTCTCCTGGTATAGATAAAATTTTTAGTTATTGAAATTATGCCAAAGATGTTATTTCGTCAAAATACATCATGAATATGTGTGTATGTATTCCATCTTAAGTAGGGGTGCACCTATTGCAGTTTTCTGGCCGATCACCAATTATGATCTTTAAAAAGCCTACCCTGCACCATTTTGATTTTGGCCAATGCCAAATTTAAAAAAAAAAAAATTATCTGAAATGTTGCTTAATATAGCAAGAAAGTCAGCAATAGTGGGATGACTATTGCCAAGAGGCTACATTACGGAGTAAAGGTTTTGTGCTCATTTCAAACCATGAAATTCCATACACTAAATTTAAAATTTCTTAAGAAATCTTGATTCCTTTGTAATAAATAAAACAAAGGCTCACTTTACATTATATTACATTATATTCTCATAACAGTATATTTTAAAAATGGTCTCAAACATGTACAACCTTAAAGGTATTTAAAGTTAGCCACTGCCAGTAAAGGCATCTGTTTGATGCCCTATGCAACAGCTATCCCTGTGACCTCAAAATGTTTGCCTCTGTGGGGCTTACCAGCCAAAAATGACCAAAAAGCAAGACGGCTATACCTAAAATGATGATGGAAATCTCCAGCATATTGAGCATATTATGGTTAAATAAGAATATATACCATGTGTCACTTATTTGAACACAAAAAATCCTTCTGTATTTTTATAGCTGCTCAAATTATTACTTAGAGTCAAAGAAAGAAAAGTGTTTAAACATGTATATTTCACAGACCTACTCAAACCTTGAAAATAAATAAAATTTCAGAATTTTAAGATGTGTAGCTAACTAATGTAACATTATTTTACAAACCCATCAATAATGAGATTCTCATAATCGGCTTTCTTGTCACACACAGGACAGATCCAAGTAGGTTTCTTTTCATTCATCTGCAGGTAGAGGGCAGCATCAAAGCACTGTAGATGAGAGCATGTCACAGCTCTGCACGGGACCGTCAGTCGCATCTTACCCAGCTTAAAATGACAGATAAAATAAATTAAATCAAAACATGAACAAAAATACTTGCTTTAATTTATTACATATTGTTCAGTTTATATAAATTGTGTACTGTATTTTCCGCACTATAAGGCGCACCCAAAAACCTTCAATTTTCTCAAAAGCCGAAACTGCGCCTTATAATCCGGTGCACCTTATATATGGACCAATGTTGAGCCACAACACGTCTCGCAACTACGGTAAGCAGCCGCTGACTTCATTTTCCCCCATAGAAGAAAAAGCGCGCGGTGCATGCTAGGATATATGACTGTGCGAACCGTGCCATTTCATTTCCATTTGTGTGTTTGTGTAAAGACCCCAAAATGGCTCCTATTAAGAGACACGCTTACAACACAGAGTTTAAACTCAAGACGATCAATCACGTAGTAGAACACGGGAATAGAGCAGCAGCGAGAAAATTTTACGTTAACGAATCAATGATGTGGAGGTGGAGGAAGCAACAAGATGATCTACACCAAGTAAAGAACACTAAACAGAGTTTCCGAGGGAACAAAGCAAGATGACTACAGTTGGAGGGCAAACTCTAACAGTGGGTTGTTGAACAGAGAGCAGCAAGTAGACGTGTCGGTACAATCACTATTCGAATGAGAGCAACAGTGCTAGCACTCGAACTTAATATCAATAAATTTAGAGGCGGTTTCAGGAAAAGTTACCCTCCACTATGTGACATAAATGTTGCACTACATGTTATACCTTGCTGTTGTTAAAAGATAAACTGTGTCACGAAAATACCACGTCACTGACTTTACCTCGGGGAAAATAATAAAACGGCTATTCATTCTGGGAGTGAACGGAGTTGTCAGAACGCTGGTTTATCCATTAATAAAGTTTGACTGACCAATCTGACTGTTTTGTTGACATTCACTTTCATGCAGCTCCATCTAATGGACGCATTACGTAACACCAGCCTCTACTGTAGCGTCTATTCTATGCGTCTTATAATGCGGAAAATACAGTAATTGAGACTTATTAAACATGAAACCTAACAAACAGGAAAGCTAAATGTTATTGCGTTCTTAAAACACTCAAAAACGCTTTACAATGAAATCCGTCATTCCTATTCATGGACATATTCAAATGCAGAAACGTATAATTTTCTAGGTACTTAAAGGTTTGGTTAAACTTTTGGTCTGGAAAACCCTGATTTCAAGTTTTAAAAAACTTATGTTGGGAATTTTCTATTTGTATGTAGAACAAGTTATTTAGAAAAATTGTGGAATTCTTTTTACCAATAGCTACATTTGTGCACTATGTTCAGGTCAGGTCAGTGCCAAAGAAAGCATTTCCTAAAGCCATATAAGCCACAGACACATCGCTCTGCCCTCTTATATCATGAAGGTTATGGAGAAGCTGATACAAGTGCACCTGAGGACACAGGTGGGTGAAGCCCAGGACCCTTTTCAATTTATATATCTCCTGCAGAGGGTCTATTCCTCCTTCGATATACCTGGTACCATTGTCTTTGTTGAAGGCTGATTTTATCAGCCAGGATTAATATGCAAGAAGCTCAAAAAATGGATGTGGCTGCATCACATATCACCTGAATCCTTGAGTATCTGACAGTTTGTGAGATTATAGGACTGCTTGTTTACATCCGACATGTAAAACCAAGCTGTGCTATTCACCACCTACACTGCGGACTTTAAACACTGTTCCAAACCGTGCCATCTGAAAAACTACTCAGATGACATGGTCATAGTGATGTGTGTTGACGGGGACTGGAGGTGGAGTACAGGACTTTGGTGGATGACTTTGTGCAAAGGTGCTGAGAGAACCAGTTAAAAGTAGACAAGATCAAGGAAATGGTCTTCAGTTTCTGTCATAAGAAAACATCTTTGCCCCCAGTCCCAACAACTGTGTTATCTTGTATTTTTATAGTGTCAATTTAGACAAATGCTTAAATTACCGGACACATGAGTGACACCCGAAGACTTGTTGTGGCAATTTCACTGTCTGGATCTGCTGTTAGCTTCTCCTTAACTGAAACAAAGAAGGAAGAACATTTGTTTATGAAAATGAAACAAAATTGACAATACCAATATCTCTGAAAATCACAATGCACTCAGCTAAAAAAACAAATATAACAGTTATATATATATATATATCTATCAGGTCAGCAGCTGTCTCGTTCAGCTCTGACTCATTCATTGGGGCTGCATATCCCCTCTCTGGGTGGGGACTTGTAGTTAAGTCCCCACAGTTCTGTCATCCAGGTTCCTCCTTTTTGCCGTAGCATTTGTGTTGTATCTCGTCAATCTCAAGTTATGATAGCAGTTGCCGTTTGCGGATGTTGGAACACTGAGCTACTAGTTGTTTAGCGCTTAGTGTTGACAGGGGATGTCGAAGTAACCATTCCTTCCCCAGTCTTTGGATGTAACCTCTCTGATTAGGGTTACTTGAGTAGTAGCATTCCAACAGATCCACATTTTCATCTCTCGCCCATTTCCGTCTTGTTCCAGTAGCCCATTTGTCATCAAGGTGCTCTGGTTCCCCAGCACCTGACGCAGACCTTGTTTGGCCGGGCGACGTCTGAGCCGGCATGTTACGCATATTAATATCTCTCATGTTATGAGGTAGGCAGTAGCTTCAAGGGTCTTGCCAAAGGACCCAGACTGGATTCGAACCAGGTGAAAGACTGATGTCCAGCACATAACAGCAGGGTGCAAGATACTGGCAGGAAAAGCTTACATGGAACGACATAACCAAGTGGTAGGCATAGTGTACAGAAACATCTGTGCAGAATATGGACTGGAAACCCCGAGATCAAAGTGGGAAACACTCCCAAAGGTGGTGGAGAACGCCAGAGCTAAGATCCTGTGGGACTTCCAGATCCAGACAGACAGAATGGTAATGGCGAACTAACCAGACATTGTCATAGTGGATAAAAAACAGAGGGAAGCCGTTGTGGTAGATGTAGCAATACCAAGCGACTGCAACATCAGGAAAAAGGAGCACGAGAAACTAGAGAAATACCAGGGCCTCAGGGAGGAACTGGAGAGGGCCTGGAAGGTGAAGACCACAGTGGTGCCTGTGGTCATCGGGGCCCTCGGGGCAGTCACCCCCAAACTGGATCAATGGCTACAACAAATCCCAGGAACAACATCAGACATCTCAGTCCAGAAATGTGCAGTCCTTGGCACAGCCAAGATACTGCGCAGGACCCTCAAGCTCCCAGGCCTCTGGTAGAGGACCCGAGCTCAGAGGATAAGAACCACCCGCCGTGGATGAGAAGGGAATTTTTTTTTGGATATATATATATATATATATATATATATATGTGTGTGTGTGTGTGTGTGTGTGTACGTATATGAGAGAGAGAGAGAGAGACAGTTGTGTTCAAAATAATAGCAGTCCCACTGGCAACAGAAATCATTATTTTTGTTTGAATTTCAATTTCTACACTGCAGTAAGTTTCTAAAAGGTTTAGGGAAGTTTGAGAAAACCAACAAACCCAACAAGCATTTTGGGCTTGCTGCTGATTCTATGAAACTCAATCATTTTCTGAAAGGGTTATGTTCAAAAAATAGCAGTGCTGAGTTCAATTAGTGAGGTCATCAATTATGTTAAAAAACATTGGTGTTATGCAGGTGACCCTTATTTAAGGATCAAGGCAACTGAACTGCATTTGTTGGATGTGCATTTGTCCATGAAAAACGAAGTAACATGGATCGTTCAAGACACTGTTCAGAAGAAGAGCATTCTTTGACCAAAAATTTAATAAAAGAAAGAAAAGCCCATAAATAAGTGCAGAAAATTATAGGCTGTTCAGCTAAAATAGTGTCAAACCCTTTAAAATAGCCAAAACCAGAAAGGATACGAAGAAAAAGAAAAATGATATTTGAATGGATTGGTTAGTAACCAAAATGGCAAAGGCTCAGCCAATGATCAGGTCCAGGAAGATCAACAAAGGTCTGAGACTTCCTGTGAAAACTACAACAATCAGACAATGTCAGATTTCCTGCAAAATCTGAATTGAAGCCACAGTACTTTTATATCTAAATATATATCTAAATAAATATATACCCAAATATAGATATAATTTAGATATGTCTAAATTATATCTATATTTAAATATATATATCTATATTTATCTAAATAAATATACATAGATATTTATATTTAAATAAATATAAATTTCTATATTTCTATATTACAGATAGATCTATCCATCGATGGATGGATGGATGGATGGATGGATGGATGGATGGATGGATGGATGGATGGATGGATGGATGGATCCTTGATACATCCATCCAGTGGGTGGCACTGGCTGCTATAATCATCAGCCACATTCTCCAATACACTAGAAGGAATGTATTGTATAAGAAGGAAACAAACCCACCCAGTCCAGGACTTTCATTCTGTTGGCTGAGAGGTTGCCAAGTGATGGTGCATTTTTATTCCAAAAGCAGGGGATGTTTAGTAAGCGAGCAGAGAGCTCTGGACGAGCCCCAGGAGAAGTTTGAGTACAAACGATACAAGTTTTGAGAAGAAAGACCTTAAGTCCTGCTTTCAAAATGAAAATGTTTGCTGAAGTGTTAAAAGTTTTGAGAAGACAGGTAATCTCGTTTTCAGACTGAAAATGTATGCACTCGAATTAAATTTCACCATAACAGTCCACAGTGAAGGCGGTGAAGCATAGTTTGTCAAGTGTTATGAAGTGACGTTTCTTGTATTATGGTGTGTGTCACATTTATTGTGTACCAGGGATCACGGATCAGTTTGAGTGCAACAGAATACTGGAAGAAGTCATGTTGCTGTATGCTGAAGAGGAAATGCCCATTTAATGTTTGTTTCAACAAGACAATGACCCCGAACACACCAGTAAGAGAGTGAAATCATGGATTAAGAAAAACTGAATTTTTTCTGGGTTTTTTTTTTAAGGTCTGGGGATTGGCCACACTTCCACATGTGTACTGTGTCCCCAAAATGGCTTCCCGCAAACTACAAACAGGACTTCTTATGGCTTTCTTAGCCCATTTTAACATCACAACCTGGGATGTGTCTCATAGATTACCTGAATTTCATTCATAAGAAAAACAGGTCCAGTAGGTTGAATGACTTTAGACCGGTGGCACTCACATCACCTCCGATAAAGGTGGAGGTTGTGCAGACCTATCAATAACGAGGACTGTGGCTGGACAACAAGCTGGACTGGCCGAGCAACACAAAGCAGCTCTAATAAGAAGCTCCAGACCAGGATGTACCGGCTGGGATTTTTAACATCTGTTGAAAATTGCTGGGATTGTTTTATCAGTTTGTTGTTGCCAACGTCTTGTCATACGCTGTGGTGTGCTGGTGGTGGCAGTATCTCTAAGGATACTGCGATCAAAGGCAGACCTTTCCAGGCTGGAGAAACAAATCAGGAGGGCCGGTTCAGTGATCGATACAAGGCTGGACTCTGGCGACAGTGGCAGGAAACACTGCAGAAACTCCTGGCTAATATGGACACCAGCCATGACATGACTGGCTTTCCTGTCATAAGGAAAGCCAGGAAAGGAGTACAACAGAAACAGAGGGACTGTTTGTTTAAACATTTTGCTAAACATTTTTTAAGTCTAAAGAAATGCAATGTTTTTCAGTATTCAATGTATATCTAACAGTGCTGTGTGGCAGATGAAAATTACAATTTAATAATTATCTATCTATCTATTTTTAACAGTTAAAGATAGCACTTTTACTTGATTGCAATATAAAATGGCACTATGTGGCCGTAAAATACATAAAGCCTCCCATTTAATTTTTCATTATCAGAGGGACTACTCCTGACAACAAATGAAAATGTAACTTCTTCTTACTACATGTAGCCTGATAAAAAACAGCTCCTTGTCCTCTGCTTTTTGCTGAGTACAGAGAGTCTGGACTCTGTTATTGAGAAACGATTGCTTCCTGGAACTCTGTAGTTTTAAATGTTACTCAATCACTAAAATTTGTTTGTGACATATGTATATCTATGTGAATGCAGTTCACATCGTTTACCTGAAATTGCTTGCACTGTAAACAACCATTCTCCACTGTGAAGACTCTAAAATGTTTATTTTGTGAAGAATCGACAACAAGTGGAACGTAATTTATTGGATATTTTAAAACTAACAAATAAAAAACTGCAAAGTGGGGCGTGCAATATTTTTCGGCCCCCTTTTGTTAATACTTTGTAGCGCCACCATTTGCTGCGATTACAGCTGCAAGTCGTTTCGTTTTGTCTCTTTCACCTTAGTATATCGAGAGACTGAAATTCTTGCCCATTCTTCCTTGCAAAACAGCAGTTTTCAGTTCTTTCCACAAATTCTCGATTGGATTCAGGTCTGAACTTTGACTTGGCCATTCTAACACTTGGATATGTTTATTTGTGAATCATTCCATTGTAGATTTTGTTTTATGCTTGCAATTATTCTCTTTTTGGAAGATAAATATCCATCGCAGACTCAGGTTTTTTGCAGACTCCAAGTTTTCTTCCAGATTGGTTCTGTATTCGACTCCATCCATCTTCCCATCAATTTTAACCATCTTCCTGAAGAAAAGCAGGCCCAAACCTTCATCCTGCCACCACGCTTGACAGTGGAGATGGTGTGTTGAGGTGTGTTGCTTTTACGTCAAGCGTATCGTTTTGCATTGTGGCCAAAAAGTTTGATTTTGGTTTCATCTGACCAGAGCAACTTCTTCTGTGTTTTGTGTGTCTCCCAGGTGGCTTGTGGCAAACTTTAAACAAGACTTTTTATGGACATCTTTGAGAAATGTCTTTCTTCTTGCTATTCTCCCATAAAAGCCAGATTTGTGCAGTGTACGACTGATTGTTGCCCTATGGACAGACTCTCCCACCTCAGCTGCAGATCTCTATAGTTCATCCAGAACAGTTCATCAGAGATGGGCCTCTTGGCTTCATCTCTGATCAGTCTTCTCTTGTTCCAGATGAAAGTTTAGGCCACATATGTCAAAGTCAAGGCTTGCAAGCCAGATGCAGCCCACGAATTAATTATCTATGGCCCCCTGCATGATATTTAATTACTATTAGAATCGGCACGCAGGCCACAGCGGCCCACTGGCGTTTTGCATGCACCAATACTACATTCCCCAAAATGCAACGGTAGCCTGTGAAGTCACTGCAGCGCACAAGCGACTTCATCAGCAATCAGAGCAGAGATCAACTTTCAGGTCCCCCCTCCTCAAAAATGGCTAAACGGTTAGTGGATGCTGAGAACAGAGCATCCAGGTGGGAGGCAGAGTTCATTTTCATGGAGGTGAAAGGTAAACCTGTGTGTATTATTATAAGCTGCTTTGGGCTTGTTTTTTTTTTTTTTTTTTAAGTCTCTTGTAGATTTAATGAGTCATTAAATTACGGTTGCGGTTGTTGGGCTTAATAAGCAACATAAAACCAGAATTTGTCTGACATGCAGTCTCAGTTTTAGTCAGATTCATAATCCGTCCCGCTGTGTCTTTGATCATGTCAAGTTAATATTTTACCTCTGAATGATGTCAAGCTTGGCATTGCGCTCCAGAAAATAACAAACATCGAAACTAATATGAAGAGTGCAGTAAACGTGAAAACAGCCACGAATGAACGTCCGTAAAGTTGTGCAACTAAATGCCATTATAATTACTAATATTAAGATAAGTGTCACAAATCTGTGTCACAAAAAGTGTCACAAAAAATCTGAAGTATAGAGCGGCAGGGGTTACAGCAAACGCAGGGCCGTAACGCACAATCTGGAGGCTGAGACGTAGGGGCGGAGGGGTCTAAAATCCTAGTTTTCCAGACAATAGAAACACACAAAAAACATGCACAAATTACTAATGTTTTTTTTTTTTGTACCGTTGTAACCATTAAAGTACAATCTCCCCTTCAGTTGAACAATATACTGTAAGCGAAGACACATTGTTGATGTTACTATTATAAAATAACTTGCAATTAAGTATTGGCAAAGATCAATGTGATTTTCACAGGTGACAAAATATTGCTTTATTCTTTTAATGTACAGAACATGCTATTTTACTTTGAAGGAAGTTTGTTTTTGTCTGTTTGCCTGTTGAAAAATGGTTTCACTTGAAATTACTGACAGATCCATAAGAAAATATTGCTTTATTCATTTAATTATTAAATAACATACACTGTGTTAGGTCTTGGTTCAATATGCTATGTGCAATTATTTCAATATGTTTTAGTAAACGGTGAACCAGTCTGGAGCTCGGCTTGTTGCAAATTTGGTGTTTTGGCCCTTGGTGAATTTGACTTTGACATTCATGGTTTAGCGAGATGGCCAGGTCTTGGTAGATTTGCCGTGGTCTCATACTCCTTCCACTTCAATATGATCACTTGCTCACTGCTCCTTGAGATGTTTAAAGCTTGGGAAATCCTTTTGTATCCAAATCCAGCTTTAAACTTCTCCACAATAGAATCGGAGCTGCCTGGTGTGTTCCTTGGGCTTCATGATGCTCTCTGTGCTTCAAGCACAACTCTGAGATGATCTCAAAGCAGGTGAATTTATAGGGGACTTGATTACACACAGGTGGATTCTATTTATCATCATCAGTCATTTAGGACAACATTGGATCATTCAGAGATCCTCACTGAACTTCTTTATTGAGTTTGATGGACTGAAAGTAAAGGGGCCAAAGAATATTGTACACCCCACTTTGCAGTTTTTTATTTGTTAAAAAAGTTTAAAATATCCAATAAATTTTGTTACACCTCACGATTGTGCCCCACTTGTTGATTCTTCACAAAATAATAGACATTTTCGATCTTTGTGTTTGAAGCCTGAAAAGGTTGAAAAGTTCAAGAGGGCCAAATACTTTTACAAGGCACTGTAACTTTAAAGGTTTCAAAAGTTGTGCAGTTGGATACAGACTTTGGACTCAGAAAGAACTCTAAATTCACTCAAAATAGTGTCCTTCATGTTTAGATGCGTCTATTGCCTGTGCTATGCATGGGTAAGGCACAACCTACGTGATGAAGCCTTAGTTCTCGACACGGTTGTCGCAGGTTCAAGTCCTGGCCTGGTGACAAGTGCCACATGTCTTTCCCTCTCTCACTGCCCACTTTCCTGTCTGACCACTTTTAAATAAAGGCTGCAACAGCCAATAAAACCTTAAAAAAAAAAGATGTGTCTCTGCTCCAGCAAACATCATCATCATGCAAATGATTACCTCTTCAGAATGCCCTGAGTGCAGCAAAAGCATGTTAATTGGCCTTTCATTTAAGTCAGGTATCTCTCAACAGGATAACACTTAGCTTGACTAATGCCTTCCCACTCAATTCATTTCTCCCTCTGTCTGACCTTTTCCCCATAGAGAGAAAGCCTGTCTGGAAATCTATCCAGCACAATTTACTGGTGAAATTCGACCAATTTCTCCAGTAGAATTTTAACGAGGCCAATCATAGCACCGAAGCAAAAGTCATAAATGAACACGTCCATTTTCTATGCTGTTTAAGAATTGTACTTTGCCTCTAATTTGGTAATGGGAGAGAAGCAAATGAATAAAACCATTCATGCTTCCAAATGCTGAATTCATATTAAACAGCCATTTTATTCAGCTTGGCACTTATCTTTTATTGTTGCTTGGTCGTTTACAGTGCAGACACATTTTACAGCTCAACTGAGTCCACACCTTCAGCATCCAAAAGTTTCTCAATAGAGCTCTAGAATGTGACGACACTGCTCTAGGCGTAGGGCTATGAGCATCATCTTGTATGGCCATAAACACAACCAAGAAAACGACTGTCTCACAGATATTTTGAATTTTTGAATGTAAGTTACTTAAAATAATTTAGTGATGGTACAAACTTGCTGTGTTATTGCGAAATGGTAAAAAAAATGGAAAACGGACTTTTGTTTCACTGTTTTTCTGCCTGGAAAAACAGGAGGCTAGGCTATCTGAGCTCAGGAAAAAGACTAATGTCCTGGATATCAGCGGTGAGATGTTCTGATATCACTTTCTCCAACATCCCGAGTTATCTACAAGTTTGCTCCAGACATGTCCATTCCGGTGAGTGTCTGAATTACCTTTGTTAGTGTGGTGTCATAATGTTGTCTGGATTACTCATGTTCAGTTATGTTGAGTTCATTTAAGTGGGTCAACCTTGTTTAGGCCGGGTTTATATTTTTTATGTGGCATAGTCCAAGTTTTGTCAGTAGACATTGAGGTTATTCCATTATTGTGAAGTAAACGACTTTACTAATGTTATCAAATTTACAGTATTAATACTGATGTGTGTTCCGATATGTCCTCTTCAAGGCAAAATGACGTATGAAACGGGTTAGCTTAATCCAGACTGGATTCCAGCACTGAATATCAATTAAAGAGGCGATACAGCAAGACCATGGTGGGTCAACAAGTTACAGAGACGGTGTTTTTATTTACCCCAGAATAGGTAAACAATGAAAACACATCAGCGGAGGCTGTAGAAGAGGAACGTGTTGGAGAGGAGGAAACCAGAAGGTTTCTAGGAGCTCAGCAAGGCTGCACACTCTGAAGAGGGAAATGAACCATTTGTGTTGAAATATGTGTACAGTTGGAAGTGGTTGTTTTCTCTCATTTCATAATGTAATGTGGTAAACATTCATGAAACACTTTATTCAAGCACTTCAAGTTGCATGTAAGCAGGTGAAGAAATGAATCACATTTTAAGTAAAAATTTGATATCTAAAATATTTCAGGTAATAAACATGCATGTTATGAATGATTGTTTTTAAATTAACATTTTATGTGATTAAAGTAAACAATTATATAATCAGTGTGGTCTTAATGTTACACATGGTTAAAACTACAAATGGCCACCTGTAATGACATCGTGTAGGACCGTCAGGCCTGAGCCTGACTGAGCTCAGGCTCACGTCTAGGTGAGCTTGATTGTTATGATGAAGCCCATGCTGGAAGTTTGGTGATCCTGAATAAACCAGTAATGATGATACAGTTTGCCTCAGCTCACTCTGTTTAGTAATACAACAATCAGAAATTTTGCAGTAAACATTTAATTTAACAAGCAAACAGATGAAAGAGCCCATCTTTAAACATTTAATGTGTAATTAAACAGTTCAGAGTAAACTATAAAGGTAAATGTTATGAAATAGATCACACTTTAAGTAAATATTTGTTGTACTTAACATATTTTTGGTAAGAAGTGAACATGTAATGAAATAGATCCTGTCCTAGAATTGTATGTAATTGAACATTACGGTAACAAATGTGACGATCATCTGAGGTAATACATTTTATGGATATTTTTTAAAAATATATTTAATGTATTTTAAATAAAATTAGTTACATAAAAAAGGGGTCAAAATGTAGTAAAGATGACTATACTATAGTAGACTGTATAGTATTCATCTATACAGTCTAGCACAGGGGTGGCCAACCAGACAAAGACCAAGAGCCACATTTTTTACCAAGGTACCTCAAAGAGCCACATCATATGCAGGGGCATGCATGAACATCAACCCATCTCTTCTTCATACTCACATACTTTTGCTCAGCCAGATTTATTGTAAATTTTACACACTATTTTAACACTACAAAGACCACAGGCCAGACATTTTCAACAATGAACACTGTGCATTTTCTCATGCTAACAAACTCTGTTTAACCAAATAAACAAACAATAATAGAACAATTTACAATAAAAATTTCCTTTTATTATTACGGAGCCCCCTAGGGG